>JAODVO010000017.1:8384329-8394607 GCA_025400055.1 Notarius lentiginosus
AGCAGAAAAGCATCTCAGCATGCAACAGCAGAAGAACACATTGGGTTCCACTCCTGCAGCCAAGAACAGGGATCTTACAATCAACAACCTGTTCCTCTTAAAGTGGCCGGTGAGTGTAGAATCGCCATTTAAAACTGATTAAAAATAATGCTTAAAGGTTTGGTGACTTTTCCATAAAATAATTTTTTTAAGCTTTTCTCCCCTGTGGGTTATAATTCTACTGCACATGTGCAACTGTGTGCTTGAATCAGTGCAGCAACACAATTGGTTTAATCTGCTTCCTGATTGGCTTGCTGGGAGAAGGGGCGGGACATGTGCATACAACCGCCATCTTTGGTGTTACAGACTTTTCACATCGATTTCTATTCAGGATTTTTGAAGTGGTTTGTTTTCTTCCATACAGCATCTCTGGTGGGAGGGATGATGGTGGGAGGGGTGATGGTGGTACAAGCCAGGTTTCCATTGCAGTTTTGCACAAAATAGAAGCGATATAAAAAAAATAAAAACAATAGTGAATGGTCTGTGTTTCCATTGAGTGATGTTATGTGATTAATGCTAGGTTTCCTTCTCTTGCGATAGCTCTGAGAGAGTACTTGATTTTCTGAAAGGCACTTCATGTCCAATTGTACTTTGTCATGTCATGTGATTCAACTGTGAAAAATGCATTTCCATTTTAATTTTGCAAAATATCACTTTATCCAATGGTCTGAAAAACCATGCCATGCAAGCGTAAAAACCTCAGTGATATTTGAGAGTTGTCTTCAAAATTCATGTGTTTCCATTACTCGTTTTTCAGTTCGCAATTTCAAACTGTACATCAAGCAGGCTAATGGAGACATGATTAACGTTAATGCGTAGCATGTAAATCACTAAAATTGCACTTACCCTCCCCAGGTGGTCCCCGTTGTGTGATAGCTATGTATGTTAGCGTACAGTCCATTAGTTACTGTGTAGTAGCACACAGGAGGTTAGTTACTGTGTATTAGCTAATGGTTGGAAAGTGGAAAAATGACCAACTTGGAAGAAAATGGGGTAAAAAACAATGCAATTACAATGACACTATAGTTATAGCACAGCTACAACTACAATTTCCTTTCATTACAGTTTGCCCTCATGTTCCTGTGAAGGTTGTTCACTAAATTTTACCTTCTAAAGGAACACATATTTCCTACATGCATTATAACACAGGAAGAAAATATTCTCAAGACTCAAACAGTACATGAACAGCAACTACACGTCACATCCAGGTAAAACTGTAACTGCATTTCTGCACATCACAGAGAGAGTAAGTGCACGTCTCATCTCATTCCAATATCACCAGACAGATTACATGTGTTTTGTGGGGACAGAAACATTACACAAACAGGAAGTTGAATAGGAAATACTGAGCACATAACCAATGGTACCCCAGGGTTACTGGGTGAAAAGGGGGAACTATATCTGTTTTACATTTTTATCTTTTTTATCAAGTACACGGTGTAAGGCAGTGAGTGTCAGACATTCTGGCTGATTTATCAAGAAACATGGGAAACACTGGTCAAGTCCCATGACAGAGTGAGAAGAGTGTTTATTCATCTGTTTAGAGCTCCACTGATTGGAGGCAGTTATAAAAACATCTTTGGGATTAGAGAATATTTGGCTTCTATCACATTCAGAAACACAATAATAGCCTTTTTAACCTTTTGATTTTTGCACTATTAATATATTAACATATACAATTATGTGATTTCTGTTATTGGTCATCCTTCTTCTTCTTTGGCTGTCCGATCTCGTAAGACCATCATGTTGGGCGCACCTGGGAATGGGAGTGACTGTACAGGCCTATCCGGGACTTGCAGACCTTGTTGCACACTTCGCATGTGAACTGGGTGTTGGGGTTTGATGTTTCTGCCTCCAGCCTCTTCCTTGCCCTCTTTGTAGCTGCAGTCAGGCCCCTCCTTCTGTCAGTCTCCAAGGTGCCCTTCTGGATGGCAAGGCGGCAAGTGCCTCGGTTTCCAGCTTGCTGCTCACAATCCTCCATAGGAATGTTGCAAGAAGTTAGGTCTCTTTTGCACACATCTCTGAATCTCAGTGCTGGGCAGCCAACTTGCCTGGCACCAGTGGCCAGCTGACCATACAGGATATCTTTTGGCAGCCTTCCATCCTCCAAACGTCAGACATGTCCAAGCCAGCGGAGGCATCTTTGGCTGAGCAGAGAATACGTGCTTGGGATTTTGGCACGTTGCAAAATGTCACTATACAGTATGTGGTCCTGCGAGCTAATGCCAAGGATGTGTCTGAGGCATCACATGTGGAAGGTGTTGAGTCATTGTTCTTGCTGCTTGTATGTAGTCCAGGTCTTGCTTCCACACAGTAGGATGCTGAGGACACAGGCCTGATAGACTTGGATCTTGGTGTGCTCTGTCAGAGATGGGTTCTCCCATACCCTTGTAGTCAATTTTGCCATGGTGGTGTTTGACATCCTTAGCCGTCTGTCAAGCTTGGTGTCAAGTGACAAGGTATTGTTGACTGTAGACCCCAGGTAAGTGAATTTATCCACCACTTCCAGGATGACGACGTTCATTCTGATGGAGGGGACTGTACTTGCACCTTTTACACAGACACAAGTCTTCTTTAGGCTGACAGTAAGTCCAAACTGGGTACATGCATCTGCAAAGCAGTCACTCAGTCTCTGGAGGGCCTCCTCTGTGTGGGCTGTGAGTACAGCATTGTCCACAAAGAGCAGCTCCCTGAGGAGTACTGTCCTCACTTTGGTCTTAGAGCGCAGTCGAGCCAGGTTGTATAGCTTGTTGTCGGACCTTGTGTGCAGGTAAACTCCATTGGTGGATGTGTCAAAGGCGCACAACAGGAGCAAGGAAAAAAGATTCCAAACAGAGTAGGTGCCAGAACACATGTCTGTTTCACTCCACTGTTGATGGGGAAGGAGTCTGATGTTGATCCGTTGAAAAGGACTGTACCTTTTCATACTCAGATGAAAGGAAACCAGCATGCTGCAGAGTCTTGGGGGGCATCCAATCTTCCTGAGGAGTTTGAAAAGTATTCTCTGGTGACCATGTTAAAGGCTTTTGTGAGATCGATAAATGTTAGGAAGGGTGGCTTGCCTTGCTCTCTGCACTTATCTTGTAGTTAACATAAGGTAAAAATCATGTCTGTAGTTGATCTACCTGACCTGAAGCCGCATTGTGATTCTGGATAGACTCGGTTTGTGAGCTGCTGGAGCCTGCCGAGGAGTATCCGGGCAAAGACTTTGCCAACAATGCTGAGAAGAGATCTCCCCCTGTAGTTGTTGCAGTCACTGGGATTGCCCTTTTTCTTGTAGATTGTTACAATGGTGGCCTCATACATGTCTTGAGGGACTGCTCCTTCCTTCCAGCACAGGCAGATAAGTTCTTACAATGGTTGTAACAGAGCTTGTTTCCCGCACTTGATGGCTTCCAGTGGGTTGTTGTTGTTGCCAGGTGCTTTGCCAGAAGGGAGAGAGTCGATAGCTTTGCTGAGTTCTTCCATGGAGGGAGCTTCTTTGAGCTCTTCCATGATGGGCATGTCCTTTACATTGTTGAGGGCAGTGTCAGAGATGGATCTTTCTTGGGAGTAGAGTTCAGAGTGATGTTCTACCCATCGGGCCATCTGTTGTTTCCTGTCAGTGATATTTGCTCCTGTCCAGGATTTCAGGGGAGCAACCCCTTTTATAGTGGGACTAAGAGGCTTTTTGATGCCATCATACATGCCTCGGAGGTCTCCAGATTTGGCACTACCTTGGATTCCTGTGCAAAATTGTTGCCAATAATCATTAGCTCATTGTCTCTCAGTACGTTGCATAGTCTTCTGGGCATTTCTGAGAACAGCAAATGTCTGTGCATTCTGGCAGCTCTTGTATGCCAAGAATGCTTTGTTTGGCTTCAATTACTGGTTCCATCCAAGGAGATGTGCGTTGAACCAGTTGTGACTAAGCCATTTCTTTTTGATGAATGTGGTCATGGCTGTGTTGTAGATAGCTTCCTTCATGGCTGTCCACTTTGCTGTGGCATTGTGGTCTGGCAGGTCGTGAAGAGCCTGGCCCAATTTGGATACATATTCTTCCACCATGAGGGGAACTGAAGTCTGTGCAATGTTGATATGGGGGCATCCTTTTGGTTTGGAGCGATGTGTCCTGCGAAGCTGTAGTCACACTTTGCTGCAGACAAGGGCATGGTCAGTGTCACAGTCTGCACTGTGGTAGTTCCTAGTGATGACACTGTTAAGGGCAGAGCGCCTAGTGATGATCATGTCGAGTTGGTGCCAGTGATGGGACCTTGGATGCTTCCAAGACACTTTGTGTTGTGGTTTACACTGAAAGGAGTTTGTGATGCAAGGATCTATTTTTGCATGTTCAATACTTTTCCCCCTGTCTCTTTACACTTTATTGCACATAATTTGTTATGGATTGTAATATTATAATTATCTTTTTTCTGTGTAGTTCTGTGTGGTGTCTTTGTAGTATGTCTCCTCAATGTTTCTTGTGAATAGCTGTACTGGAAATATGCTTAATAGAAAAATAATTGTGTTGGATACTTATTTCACTGTAATACTGTACAGTGTACTCTATGTTAAATACTCATATTAAATATCTATAGCCATTCTTAAATATTACCTCCTGTGTAATAACTTCCTCTGTTGGCTTTGTATGTAGTAATTTTGAAGGTTAGCTGAACTCTACTAGTATGATCTTCATTTTTTTTCATGCTGGAACATTTAAACCATCACATAATCAAAGTTAAAATGTGAAACCAGGCATCTAGTAAATGCCACGAAGACCAATTCATCAAATTTCAGTAGCTAAAATATATTCTTGTCCACCATCTTATCATTGTGGTGGTGGTGGTGGTGATGATGATGATGATGATATGACTTTCATGATAATAAAGGATGACTCAGTTCTGCTTCCTTAAAGCTTATGTAGTTACATCTTCTGACCAGAAGATGGATTCCTACTCACATTAAACTCATAAAATTCTTCTACAGCCCACAATGTAAGGAATTAAGTTACCCATTGCATCTTATGTTAGCTGAGCCATGGTATATTTACTTTAAAATCAATAATATTTTTTCATTAATCTAAAGCTGTTTTGAGATCATCTAGAATGTAGAAAGTTGGGGGGGGGGTTGTTTGTCTGTTTGTTTGTTTTTTAAGAATGATTCTATTCACTAGTGCATTGTCCTATTAGATAGGTAAGACTGAGGGCTTGGATTTAATGTCAAGCTTAATAAATAAACATATTTAATTGCATACTGTGGAGGCGGGGGCGTAGACGAGCGCCATTTTGTGAATGGAGGGTGGAGCCGGGAAAAGTGAGCGGTCAGGACTTACACACACACACACACACACTTCCAACGAGTGCCCTGGGTTTCAGTGAGCAGCGGTAAGGATAAATAAAAAGGAAAGAAACAAGCTGTGTGTGTGTGTGTGTGTGTGTGTGTGAGAGAGAGAGAGAGAGAGTGAGTGAGTGAGAGAGAGAGAATGAAAAGCAAATAAATTAAACCAGGAAAATACTGAGTTGTCCCAAAGGCAATACTTAAGGCTGCATGTTTTAAAACAATTTAATTTACTTTTACATAAATTCTGACTGGTCATTGGACCATAACTGGATAAGTTATGGTGACATAATGATTTTCCAAAGATTTTAAGTGTGGGTCATTTCCTCAGGGAAATCAGAAAACAATAAGCTCTGCATCTGTTGCCCCAGATGTGGTTCAGTGGGCAAAAGTGCTGCATCTCTCCAGCAGGGAACAGCATTGAGTCAGTATGAGCGTTTCACCTGTTCACCATAAAGGAAACTGAAGTTCTGTAACACAAGAGATTTTAAAACGAGTCATGATCCCACACATGCACACGAATAAATGATAAATTAAAGTCTGCATTTTTTTATGTATATTAAACCTTTGGCATATTACTCATTAATATCCACTGGCTGTTTCATGTATTTGTTACTATGGTAAAAAAAAAAAAAAATACTAAATCTGAGCATGGGAAATTCCAGCAGATAAACAGAGTCTTAATTTGATCAGCAATCTCTCTCACACACACACACACACACACACACACAGAGAGGCAGCAGGTGCGCCTTCTTGAGCTTTAATTACATGATCTCTGATTCATCTAATTGATATGCTAATGAGAATGTAATTAATGCATGAGAGAAAACATTCGCACCCCTATTAATTAATGGATTTATTTGATCATATATACTCCACATATTTAATTATAGACTTCAATTCAGAGTGGGGTTCAGAATTTTTTTTTAAATATTTTTAAAACAGTTTGAGGCTTTATTTTAGTGATATTAACTCACATAGATGCAACTGTGAGCTATAGCATATTTTAATAAGGTTTGACTTCATCCTTGTACTGTTGAGATGCTTAGACATTATGTTGGTGGAGAAATGTGCATGTATTGACAAATAATGTCCATTTATGTTTTCTCCTTTATAAGTAAATGAGAAAATATTATTTTATATACTTTTTTAAAAACTTTGTGCTCAGTTGAAGAGTTGAAGATACTGTCACTTTGGAGACACTTTAAATTTATTTTGCCCAGGTTGACTCTCTGCTGGTCATTCTTGGTAACCATCCATCCATCCATTACTGATATCTATCATAGTCAGAATCAGAAACACTTTTATTGCCAGGTATGTGGACACACACAATGAATTTGACTCTGGTTTCACTTAGCTCTCATAGTACAAAAGTCGTGGTGGAAGCTGGATCCAATCCCAGCTGAATCTGGGTAAGAGGTAGGTTCCACCCTGGGCAGGTTGCCAATCTATCACAGGGCTAACGCAGAGACAAACAACCATTCACACTCGCATTCACACCTGTGGGCAATTTAGAGTAGCCAGTTGACCAAATCCACAAGTCATTGGCCTGTGGGAGGAAACTAGAGGAAACCTACACAGGCATGAGGAGAACATGCAAACCTTTTGCAAAATGTATAAGGTTTCTGCAAAATTGCTTAGTGATAATGTCCGTTGTTAAACATGCTATACACATAAAAAATTGAATTGAACTGAACTGAACTAAATTGCCCCTCAGTGGTTGTGTGTATATACGTATGTGTGCATGATGCTGTGTGATCGAATGGTGTCCTAGTATTCCTGCCTCACACCTACTGTCCCTGGGATTGACTCCAGATCCACTGCAACCCTGCACAGGATAAAATGGTTACTGAAGGTGAATAAATGAAAGTTTCTCTTCTCTCATCCTTTGATTTCAACGAATCTGAATTGTGCATGCACTACTGTATCATATAAACCTGTGTAGGATACTGTATGATACGACATGATTTATAAACTGTTTTTACAGCATACAGTTTAGGATGAATTCCACAATCCCATGTACATGTGGCCTCAGAACTGTGGAGATAGTGTGGAAGATCATGTATTCTTTTACATTAATACATTTTGGTAATATCACATTGAGCTGAATAAAGAACATGAAAATGACTTAATTTACATTTTCTGATCCTGGTTGCCTGGTTAGTGATGCATCTTTATGTTGTATGGTTTGTTGTTGTGTACAGTTCAGCAACATAGGATATGTTCAGTAAATTTGGTTGCAGCTGCAGCAAATCTGGGTTTTTGTTGGCATACAATAATGTTGGTCGTAATGAGCTACTTTAAGCAATTAATTTCAAAGCATGGTGTTCTGCTTCTGTTTATCCCTTCTAATGACTGAGGGCAGTGCATAGCACCTTCATATCACCTTGTGCACATGTAAATTAAGATTTTCAAAAATGTCATGTACTGATGTGATTTATGATGTATTCATCAGAAATACCATCATACAGCAATCTCTTTCTATTTCCTTATTGCCGTCTTACATGTTTACGACATGACATACATCCCTCAAAATGCAGTGTATCATTAAATGCTTTTTCATTGCTAAGCCTACTATATTTTAGCCGGATTCTTGCTTTTTCACAGCTTTGCTTTTTTTTTCTTTTTTTTGAGTGGGTGTTCCCTTTACAGAAATACCTGTTTTTCTACATTTGGGTCAGATTGGCCCCATGCTCCATATACTCCATAATATACCAAGTGGGTAGCCACTAATAGCCATGCTCATGCAGTTAGATTCTGCATCTT
Source organism: Notarius lentiginosus (assembly GCA_025400055.1). Lineage (NCBI taxonomy): Eukaryota > Metazoa > Chordata > Actinopteri > Siluriformes > Ariidae > Notarius > Notarius lentiginosus. The sequence continues at coordinate 8,392,448 of JAODVO010000017.1, forward strand.
TTGGAGGGTGAGGATGGGCACACACCCACATATAGCTGCAACCAATAAGAAGCCCAGGAAACATGCTGAATTTATCTCCAGAAGAATCGACTGGGGCAAACATGGCTTAGCTGAAATCAGTGATTGAGGAGCTGAGGCCATATAATTCAGAGGCTTGAACTTTTTAACAGAGTTTAAGCCTCCTTACAGTTCAATTGTCACCCATCTTCATCACTGCTTATCAAATGTGCACAAGGTTGCTATGTCTACAGCCCTGTCTAGAAGCTTCTATCAGGCTGATAATAACCTACTATCTGAACTGCCATGTTCATCTCTGGTCTCAATGAGGAAGAGTGTACATCTGCCCCTTCCAGATTCTAATAGGTTCTAATCTAACCATGACAGCAATAGTGGCAGTCCAAGTAGAGTTGGATGCACAATGCAACTTACAATACTAGTCAATACAAATACTAATACAAAAGAAACTTGACTTGACTTGACTAGTCCTGGATAGAACAGCACAAGTTTCAAAATCACAGAACCGGAATGACTAAACAGACCATTTGCATGGCACCTTTAGGTCACCACAATCTAGTTTCGTAGTCCAACGCCCACAAGGGACCTGCCTGCCTCTCACTAACCTTGGTGGAGAAAGACTCACAGAGACTTAACACCTGTAGGTACTCCTCTATCCTGTGGAGTGAACAGTTACTTCTGCATGTTGATATAAAGCCCTAATGAAAACACAAGCCAGAAAACACAAGTTTGGAGCAGCCTCCAAACATGGCCGCTCCAGAATACAAATCCCAAGAGTCACAGCGCCCACGGTCACCTGACTATTAATTACACCTGTCTCTCATCTGGCAATCATCTAGCACATCTATATATACTCAGGTCTCACTTCCCCACTTCGCGAAGTATCGTCTATTACTCCCATGTCTAACTTTACGGAGCCATTTGTTTTCCACCTGATTTCCAGTTTATGACCCATGTTTATGTTTCTCCTTGACTTCATCTTTTGCCCACTGTCTGATGCATTGTTTGCTGATCGACTGACCCTCGCTCATTTCCAGACTATGATTCCTGCTCAACAATTTGGCTCAGCATGCTGTTTGCGAAGCTCCCAGTCTCACCTGCACTTGCATCTGTAAGTTCCTGCAGTCTGACAGGATATTTCACCTCACTATGGATGTAGCAGAGGAGTCAAGACAAACTGCACTCAGTGTTAACCTAACTGCCTGTCTTTGGACTGTGGGGGAAATCGGAGCACGCAGACACAGGGAGAACATGCAAACTCCACAAAGAAAGGCCCCTGTCGGCCGCTGGGCTTGAAACCAGAACCTTCTTGCCGTGAGGTGACAGTGCTAACCACTTACACCACCATGCCACCTAAATCAAATCAGTGTGAAATATCTCTATCCACTCCCTCTAGTGTCTGCTCCCTTGGAACAATTAAGATCATAAGAATCTGAGAAGGGGATTAATGGAAAATGACCACCACCACCGGCCATTCTGAGTATCTGGTGATGCCTTATGGCCTTTCTTTGGCTCCAAGCATTTTCCAGTGTCTGATTAATGATGTCTGAAGGGACATGTTGGGTAAATTTGTCATTGCCTACATTGACGATATTTTGATTTACTCCCCAGACAAAAAAAGCCATTTAGAACATGTCAGGTCAGTACTATCCCATTTGCTTGAGAACTACCTCTTTGTCAAAGCTGAGAAATGCCAATTGTATGTCAACCAGATCTCCTTCCTTGGATTTATAATCAGTTCTGAGGGAGTAAGCATGGACTAGGTAAAGGTCTCAGCCATCACATATTGGCCTACACCCACATCCGTCAAGGAATTACAATGCTTTTTGGGCATTGCAAATTTTTTCATTTTACTTCATTCGAGGCTCCAGTATGATCATGCTCCCTTAAAATCTCTGTTAAAGAATGCTCCCTGACATCTCCAATGGAACCCAGCAGCTGAGGAGGTTTCAACCAGCTCAAGGCAGCATTTACTTCTGCTCCCATCTTACAATGTCCTGACCCTACCAAGCCATTCATTGTAGAGGTAGACATCAGAGACAAGAGTCAAAGGGGTACTCTCACAACACTTCAGAGAAAAGCCAAAATTGCACCCGGTTGCCTTCTTCTCCAAGAAACTCACATCCACAGAAAGAAACTACGACA
>JAODVO010000017.1:8940486-8951004 GCA_025400055.1 Notarius lentiginosus
ATTTTCCTCAATAAATAAATGACCAAGTATAATATTTTTGTCTCATTTGTTTAACTGGGTTCTCTTTATCTACTTTTGGGACTTGTGTGAAAATGTGATGATGTTTTAGGTCATATTTATGCAGAAATATAGACAATTCTAAAGGGTTCACAAACTTTCAAGCACCACTTTGTGAGTATGTGTGTGTGTGTATATAATATACACACACGCACACAAGATAGAAAGAGGGATTATGTAATAGATATGGATCAGGCTTGTTTCCTACTCAAAGAGTGAGAGAAAGAAGAAAAATGCATCTCCTTTGTCCATTGCCTCAATTCATTTGGGTTAGTTTCAGGTCTTCCAAAGTAGGGAACACAACTGCTGTATCAAACACAGATAAACAAGGGTATGTATAAAACTGCTCAAAATGAGTTACTAGTCTATATGTTGCTTATTCTCCACTGCTTATGATGTGTTTACGTGAAAAATTCACTAGATAAGTTTATTGCATGAATCAAGTGTCATGGCCTCTCAACATAATTTACTTTGAGGCTATGTTGTTATTTTGTCCTGCTCAAATAAGCATTGTCTACACTAAATTGTATGAAGTGGGGATGATTGTGTGTATGGTGGTCTGCAATAAACTTTAGTCTGTTCCAGGGTGTATTCCTGCCTTATGCCCAGTGTTCCTGGGATAGACTCCAGCTTCATCATGACCCTGACTGAACATAAAGCACTTTCTGAAGATGAATGTATGAATAAAAGGTTTAATACATTTAAAAAATAAAGTCTTAATGTTTACTACATGGATGAACTGATATTATTTTAAGAAACAATGACTATTATTATGAGATAAAAAAAAGTGAATTATGGGTATATGTAACAGCAGACTGTCATTAAAATGAGGAATACAGAGCACAAATAACAAAATGCAAATAGATTACTGATATGTTCTGCTATTCACCCCATAATATTCCCATGCAGACAGCCTAACATTATAATTTTATCCCTGAAATATCACAACCTTAATCTTGTACAACTTTATTACACAACTTTAATGTTAAATTCAATACAAGCTATATATTCTTTGAACCATGTGATCCATCATTTCAGGGCATGACTTTAAATTAATATGATTTTACAGTTTTACTTAAATAATTTGAAAATTGTGCTTTAGTATATCAAATACAGTGTCTTACAAAAGTATTCATCCTCTTGGTGTTTGTCCTGTTTTTGTGCATTTAATTTTGTGCATAGCTGGAATTAAAATAGATTTTTTGGGGGGGCTGAGCACTACCACTTTAAAGGTACAATTTATTTATTATTTATTTATTTATTTTTATTGTGATACAAACAATAATTAAGATGAAAAAACAGAAAGCTGGAGTGTGCATAGATATTTATCCCCCAAAGTCAATACTTTGTACAGCCACTTTTTGCTGCAATTACAGCTGGAAGTCTCTTGGCAGTATGTCTTTATTAGCTTAGCACATTTAGCCACTGGAATTTTTACCCATTCCTCAAGACAAAACTGCTCCAATTTCTTCAACTTAGATGGGTTCTGCTGGTGTACAGCAATCTTCAAGTTATGTCACAGATTCTCAATTGGATTGAGATCTGGGCTTTGGCTAGGCTAGTCTAAGACATTTAAATGTTTCCCTTTAAACTACTCCAGTATAGCTTTAGCAGTCTGTTTAAGGTCATTGTCCTGCTGGAATGTGAACCTTCATCCCAGTCTCAAACCTCTGGTCAACTCAAACAGGTTTTGAGTTGACCAGGTGAAAATTATTAACCACCACCATGCTTCAGTGTAGGAATGGTGTTCTCAGGGTGACAGGAAGTGTTGGGTTTGTGTCACACATGGTGTTTCCCATGATGGCCAAAGAGTTCAATTTTAGTCTCATCTGACCAGAGAATCTTCTTCCATGTGTTTGGGGAGTCTGCTACATGCTGTTGGGCAAACTCCAAACATGTTTTCTTAAACAATGGCTTTTTTTTCTGGCCATTCTTCCGCAAAGCCCCGCTCTGTGGAGTGTACAGCTTAAAGTGGTTCTATGGACAGATACTCCCATCTCCACTGTGGATCTTTGCAGCTCCTTCAGTGTTATCTTTGGTGTCTTTGTTGCATCTCTGATTAATGCCCTCCTTGCCTGGTCTGTGAGTTTTGGTGGGCGGCCTTCTTGTCAGGTTTGTAGTGGTGCCATATTCTTTCCATTTTGCTGTAATGGATTTAATGGTGCTCCATGGGATTTTCAAAATTTGGGATATTTCTTAATAATGCAACCATGATCTATACTTCTACACAACTTTGCCTCTGACAGGTTTGGAGTGCTCCTTCGTTCTCATGTTGCTTGCTTACTAGTGTTGCAGAGTCAGGGTCCTTCCAGAACAGGCTGATTTATATAGACATTATGGACTGATCACCTGACACTTTGATTGTATACAGGTGGATCTTAACTAATTATGTGACTTATGAAGTGAATTGGTTGGGACCAGCTCTTCTTTAGGGGTTTCATACGAAAGTCGACAACTACTTATCTTCTTTCCTACTAGCCCTTTTTTCACCAAAAAGACATTCTTTACACTGCATACTGTTTCTGTCACCAGTTAATGCTTACATTAAATTCATTTGAGCCAAGATTATTTTGTGTGCAAAAAACTGCTTTTTCACCAAATCAGATGAATGACCTTTGTATTGCAGGTCAAGTGCAGAATGCAGTTCATGGTATCGGTGAAACCCTAATGTTAGTATTACTTTGTGTGTGCATGCATGTCTGTGTGCTTGCCTTGACAGAGCATGCCTGGTTATGGCTCAGCTTCTGGAGGACAGTTCTTTCTGTGAGGAATTTATCCAGCAATGTCCTGCTGCTCTAGAAGTTCTAAATTTAGTTGCACAGGAGTGTAGCCCTGGTATGTATGTCAGTTTATACTTCCTTTCTGTTCAGTGTAAAATCTAATTTTATATTTATATTGTCATAATAAAAAAACTTTTCATTTTACACATCAGTGTTACATGAAGCATTCAGTAAAGATTAACAGGAAAGAAAGAAATGTAATAAAATAAAGAAACAAGCCACAAGAGGACATGAGTTACCACAGGAAAGAGTCTTAGTAGGCATGACATCCAACTAATATATGTAAAATTCCTCTGTAGAATTTTGCAATATCACTTCATTGCTTGGCGAGCAATACAGTGTAACATAAACAGATATTTGGTAGGTCACAATAATAACAGAAGCTAACGATGTCATCATAACAACAAGTGTGGTCCCTTTATTTTAAATTGTTTGACTGGAAAATACACATTTTCCCAGCGTGTGTTTTATGAGTATGGTTTATATTTTTGGTTTTATGTTTTTTTTTTTATGTGCGTTTTTTGTAGATTTGTATTTTGTGGATATGCATTTCTTCCTGTTGGTAGTAGACAGTGTTTCAGCACTGTAAGTATAGTCATTTTCACTCACCATTTTTAGTAAAGCATTTCAATTAAAAAGATATTTAAATGTTATCATACAACCAAGGGTGCTGTTGTACTAAATATCATCATGGCTGTGATCCAGCTATGAATATGAAACAATATTTCAGGATTTAAGCAGTCATTTCCTAATATTTACATCTAGAGGTGTTAAGCAACTTAGAACATAGCACCTTTAGTGGCAGACCACCCAGTGTTTAGGTGAGCAAACATATTGGAAGAGATGGTCTTAAAGTAAATAACACTTAATATTTGGTTGCATATCCCTTGCTTGCAATAACCACCCACTGTAGCAACCCACTGACATCACTAAACTGTTGTATTTTTTTTGTGATGCTTTTCACAGTCTAGTTCAGTTGTTTTTTGTTTTTTTTTTTGGGGGGGGGTTCCCCTATTGCTGGGTGGTCTCAACAGCTGCTGTAATGCAAACAATTAGCGATAACTTATCAGAGTATGCTCGTAATCTAGAAGCCACTGCTCACTTTAGATATATTCAGAAGATTGCTCTGTACAATTGAATAGACCCCTACAGTCTGGGAAAGAAGGATTTGTCATACGATCTCAAAAACTACCCTTCAGTCAAGTTCCCCAACGTCTTGAACTATCTGGTGTTGCAGACATCCTTCTACACCACAGAACAGATGAAAGCGTGAAAGAGTATTGAGGCTTACAACTTTTTTGTACGTGGCTGGGTAAAGGATGTCTGTATCAAGTCACTGCTGAATGAATCCTGTATTGTTTTTGCCTGTGTGTGTGTGTGTGTATATAAAATATTTTTTAGCTTTTCGTTCGCATCTTTACAACGAAGCACTGCAAGTTGAAGTATAAACAAACAGCAATTCACTTGATTCTCACTTGTGTTCATGCTTATCTCTCAGGTAAATCATTCACAAAAATAATCAGAAACTCCTTTAAAGACCTGGATCAAGATAAAGTGATCATGGTGTAACTTGTAACTGTGTGGCTGGGTAAGAATTTTGTCGTGACCTTCATGCATATGGACTGAGTGAGGAGTAAACAAAGAAACAGCTGGGGACTTTAGTGCTTCATGACAAAAAAAAAAGTACTGTAAAATAACACATAGCAAGAAAAGTACTTGGGAAACACTAACGATATAGCTAGGAAAGATATACAAACCTTTCCTGAAGTGATCACTGCAAACTCGAGCATGCTTCGGCTCGGCTCCCTTCGATTTCAGTGAGAGGTTCAAAAGCCACCTTTCTCGACGTGTTTTTGTGAAATCCCGTGTTCGTTCACCCTTTTTTATTAGTTCACAGGGAACCCTGAAGAAACTTTTATCAGTTTCACGGTTTCATCAATTCGAACAACCTAAAACAACACAAGCGTAAGGTATTTTTCATGCAAGCAGTGCACCTTCTCTGTATGAACGCTTTGTCAGCTGAGCTTTGGTAGACCACCAGCTAAAGTTTTGAATAACTAATGAGGTGGATGTGACATCACGTCAAACCCAGCAATTCAGGCTCCTCTGTTGGAGGTGAATTGAATGCTCAGTTGGGTTAAGGTTTGGTACTGAACTTGGTTCTGAACTTGGCCAGTCTAAAGCCTTCCACTCTTTTTTTTTTTTACAGTGATAAAGTCCTCTGTTGCATTGTCTGCATATTGAAGTTCCTCCTAATTAAATTGTATACATTTCTCTGTAAATTTTCAGATAGAATGTTTCTGTAGACTTCTGTATTCATTCTGCTGCTACCATCATGAGTTACATCAATAAAGATTGGTGAGCCTGTTCCAGAAGTAGTGATGGCCAAATGAGGTTCTGAAGCACGTATCGAGTATAAGGAGGCATGGTCGATGAAATCCCGCTTCAAGGCATGTATTGTTCATCAGACTGATGTGACTGATGACAAATGAGGCCAAAGTTGTGACTCACTAAAAGGTTCATTACTCAAAGTCTCACTCAGCAGCATTCACTAGCGACTCCTACTGCTAAGAGAGCACGTGTGCAGCATGTTTTAATTTCTCCCTCACATCAGTGTTCTGCCACTTTGCATTATTATTTGTACGTACTTTGCACAATGTTCCATTTTAAATTTAATAATACATTTTCATTTGCCTTTTGTTACTTGGTGTCTACCCGTCTTATTTTCTCTCCCACACACGCGTGCGCAAACACACACTGTCTCTTGGTATGAATTTATGCTCAGTATAATTGCACAAAAAAAAAGCCGTTTGTGTGATGGACTGTGAGTGCTACTGCAGCCGTAACCACGGTGTAACATTGAGAGGAGCCTTTATTGATTTTTCTTGAGGAACATATATTCCCCTCAATGTGTTTGGATTGAGGCGGTTTCTTTTCTCACGCACTCAGGATGAAACACTGATATGAACCAAATAAACCGAGACCTCGTCTGTCATCGGTCATGTGGTTTTCTGCTAAACAATACACACCTTGAAGCAGGGCTTCGTCTGACACGCCCCTTATGCTCGGTATGCACTTCAGAGCCTCAGCTTTCAATGACCCATCACAATCCAAAAGCAGCCATGCAAGCCCAAGCCAATACCTCCACCGTGCTTGACCATTGAGCTCGTACATTTTGGATCATGAGCAGATTCTTTCTTTCTCCACACTTTCTATCACTTTGGTCGGAATTAATCTTGGTTCCAAACTTTTGTGGCTCATCTCTGTATTTTATTTGGAACTGCAGTCTGGCCTTTCAATTCATACTTCTGATGAGTGGTTTATATCTTGTGGTATGGCTTCTATATCTATACTCTTGAAGTCTTCAAACAGTTTATTATGATAACATCACCCCTGCTCTGTGGATGTTGATGTCACTGACTGGGTTTTTTATTTTTTTCCTTCTTCACAGCTCTCACAGGGTTTCTATCATCAACTGCTGTTGTTTTCCTTGGCCAACCTGCTCAATGTCTGGTTGTTAGTACAACAGTCGTTTATTTCTTTTTCAGGACTTTCCAAATTGTTGTATTGCCTATGTCCGATGCTTGTGCAATGGCTCTTTTATCAGCTTTGAAATTGTTTGCTTTTCTCCATTAGACAGCTCTCTGGTCTTCATGTTGGTTTATCCTTTTTTAAACAATAAATTCACTCTTTACATGTGAAACCCATGGCTCAAACCAAGAGTAAACATTCAGAGCTATCAATTGTTAAAAGAATCAAACAGCACACATCTGGGCAACAAGAAACATCTGTCAGTTACATATTCCACGATAAAATTGGGTTGGTTCAAACAAAATGAATAAACCTTAAAATATCCTTTCACGCGTGTGTGTTTGGCCATCATGCACAGCATCATGTTTAGTGAAAAATGCCATATACTAACTGGCAAGTGGGGTGGTGGAGGGGTGATTTGCCCTTGTTTTGCAGCCCTAAAATCTGCAAAGTTTTCAGTCATTGAGATAATGAACTCCACTTTTATACCAAAATATTCTTGAGACAAATATGAGGCTATCTGTTCAGCAGCTTAAGCTGGGCTGGAATTAGGTCATACAACAGGGCAGTGATCTCAAGCACACAAGCAAATCAACATCTGAATGGCTAAAGAAGAAAAAAAGGTGTTGGAATGGCCTAAACCCCTTTGAGATGCTGTGGTGGAATCTTAAGAGAGCCATGCATAAACGAATGCCCTCAGACATCAATCAGTCCATCAATCAAAATGTTCTAAAGAATAATGGGTAAAAAATTCTCCAAGATGATATCAGGCACTGATGAACTCTTATATAAAACGTTTACTTCAAGTTATTGTTGCTAAAGGTAGTTCTACATGTTTCTGAATTATAGGATGTACTTATTTTTTCCACACCTGGTTTAGTTTTTGGAAAAAGATGACAAAATATATTTAAATCTGTTGGTTTTTCTGTTGTTACCTGAGGTTATTTGTTTGCTTATAGAACTTGTTGAAGACCACACAATTGTTATTTAGGCCCTGATAAATAAAAACATAGACTTGAAGGAGGGTTTGCTTTCTTTTTAAGGTATATGTACTTTTAGGAACAAAGATATATGTTTTTCCCCTTTCGTGTTCCCATACAGGCTTTCATTTTTAAGCTTCATTACCAGCTTTTGCTCTGCTCTCATCTACAAGTTTGAAGCTCTTTTGCATGTTTATCCTACATCTGTTATTTGAATTTCCTGACAGCAATCAATATGAGGTAAAACCAGCTATTGTTGATGTGACCACCTTTATTGCTTTTTATTACATTTTTACTTTTTTACTTTATCTCTTTCCAAGTCTCTCTGCCTACAGCATTTTATTCTGCCAGGAACCAATCTAGTAACAAGGTCCTGCTACAGAGGACGTAACATTCCTTGCACAACCCAGACTGGAAAAACAAATCAGAAAATAGAAATGTTTTTTTTTTTTTTGGGGGGGGGCCCTTGAAAAAAAGTAAGAAATATTTTCATGTTTTGCAAGATGAGAGGCTACATTTTAGACAATATATGTATCAGTGGTTACTTTTTTGGAGAGTAACTTTTTAGGAAGAAGCCTTCAAAGTTACCACTTAGGTTGACTTGTGTGTTTATGTAGGTGAGCGATTGGGTATGGTAGAGACTCAGTGTGAAAGACTAAGAATGTTGTATCGTGACTGCGCTCGTCCTCCTCCTCCCCCCCCTCCTCTCCAGGTTGACAGAAGACAGGTAGGAGACTCCTGTCCATCAGGCTAGAAATACAGCATTATTACTTTAAAATAATTCATATTTTAGTATATGTTAAAAAGTTAAGTAATAAAACTTAAACGGAAACATCAGGATTTTTTTTTTTAACCTGGGCCCTATTTTCCCATCTTTTTGGGTCCAAATTTTTAATATGGGCAAAAACTATTGACATTAGTACAATATTGAGTGCTATAACTGGCAACCGCAAAAGAGATATACAATGTTAATCCTATGTGGAAAATATCCATGTAAATCACTTGTTTTTGCCACTGATATAATATGTCTGACAACATGGAAAGAATCCCTACAGAGATGCACCTGTCTGTTTACCTTAATAAACTGTAAAGAAACTGTAGAAAATGACTGTTTCTACAGTTATCGTTTTACCTTTCAGTAAAGCGTCCAGTCTCTGACACAGCACTCCATTCAGTGCCTGTAGTTGATTATCACAGGGTGACTGTTTTCTGATGTTTACAAAAGGGATCCTTTCCCTGTTGTCAGACACTCATTCATATGGTCATAAACAGCTAAATATTCAGGTATTACTTTGGAATTAGATGACTTCTCAAATTCTACATGATTTCTTCTTTTGTAAATATAGGTAAATGGTGCCCAGGTAAAAAATTTCCAAAGCATGCCTTTAATTAATAAATGTACTCATTAATAAGGTTGACTATTAAAACATTATGTATAATTAATATTTTTACATTAGCAGAAATAATTGATAATAAGGAGCACAAGAATTTGTCATTTGTTAAATTTCACGTTATAAATGTGTTTGTGCTGTCGACATCTTCCCCTTTTAGCCCAAGCAAATCGCATGGTGTCCATCACGTGTCTTCCCACCAGTGCGTGCCTGTATGTTCTCATCTTACCAGACCTGTGTAACATTTCTCGCAGACCCCAGTGCTGGGGGTGGCCTACCTAGAGGCACTTTTATCTATGCTACTTCACCAGTTCCTGTTCAGGTAGCAACTTTGGGCAGACACTGATAAACAACACACAGCATTATATAGTACATAAAGCATAGCCTTTTTTCACTGTTTTTGTGAAATTGTGGCATTATGAATTAAATTTTTCAAATAATGATGTTTTGTACATTTCTAAGACAATCTCAGACATTTTCTCAAGTCGAAATGAGCTTTAATTTTTCATTATTTTTGTCTGATTTTAGGCTCCATCATTTTACTGGGAATTAGAGATAGTGTCCTTTGGGGATTCTGAGGATGACAGCAGCCCAATTGTGTCTTTTGGCTTTACCACAGAAGCAGAAAAGAGAGATGGTGCATGGACCAATCCTGTTGGCACTTGTCTCTTTCACAAGTACTCTCTCTTTTTATCTCATTTTCTTTGTTTACCCATCTATTCTCATTTTCACATACAGGATTGGATTATTTGTAAATGATATATTTACAGATTTTCTATTTTCTTTCTCCTTTACCCCTAGTAATGGGAGGGCTGTACACTACAATGGCTCCAGTTTGCTCCAGTGGAAGAGTGTAAGGCTAGATGTGGCTCTGCTTCCTGGTGAGATGGAATGTTTTTTTCCAAGATGATCTCTCATCATCTTATTTTTTGCTGTTGTCAATAAAAGATGCTGTGGCATGCTGGACTCTATTAAATTACATCAGTATGATTGATGTAAATGTTTTGTTTGTTTTATTATGAAGTGTTTTGGTGGTTTGTTTTTCTTCTTTCTAATGTGTTTTAATTTGTGTTTCCTTGGTTCATACAGAATCCTGAAATTCTTAAAATCGCTTTTAAAAATTTGTTTCCAAGCATTGTGCTTTAATTTTGAAGGAACATTTTGTTGATTTTCCCATTTTTATTTAATTCATGAACATTATGTAGAAAGCAAAAGTATTTATCAATTTCACCTCATTACATTTTTCAGGTGTGTATTGTCAGCCTGCAGTACCCAACAGCACATATCATTTTAATAGACTCAACTGTAATGTGCACAGCAAGCATTTTAGTCTGACCTTAGCAAGGACTGTAAAGATTACCTGCAGTCCTAATAGTATACAAAATGTAGTAGTACATTTGTTTGAGATGTAAAGAAGTTGTTTTCTACAAGGTGGAATAGATGTCACCCTAATGCATGGTGTGACCTTGACATGCCTGCCTCCCTCAGCTAATATATTACTATTCTGCTTAATTTCGACATTGCATATTTTCCTCACATTGTCTGCTCAGGAAACATTGCTGGGATAGGCTGGGAGCGTATGGAGAGTACACCGCCTCCCCCAGGCCAGGCTCCTAAAGGAAGGGTGTACTTCACCTACTGTGGTCAGCGCCTTAGTCCTTATCTGGAGGATGTAGCTGGAGGAATGTGGCCCCTAGTCCATATCCAAAAGAAGGTTAATTAGCAACACTTCATTCGTTTTAGTAGAAAGGAATGGCATTCAGCTTGTGTGTATGTATG
>JAODVO010000017.1:9510667-9524880 GCA_025400055.1 Notarius lentiginosus
TTGGGGATAGATTAGGGATAAAATTAGCTCATGTTTTAAGTCATTCAAATTCTATAAAGCTGCTTTGCGACAATGTTTATTGTTAAAAGTGCTATACAAATAAACTTGACTTGACGCCAAATTCATTCTCCTGCTCCACAGAAGCAGAATCAATCAAATTGACAGGCTCAGCTACACAAGCCACATGAGAACCACCACCACCCAGCTGGGTGCAACATCGTGACAACTGGGGTGTTTGGGAGTAATAAGGCTTAAGTAAATTTACATGGCAGAGCTGTGTACTCTTCCTGCACTCGGGTGTGGAGATTATGTAATTTTGCTCTGAAACTTGTTTCACTATTGTATATGGCCCTGCAAACTTCACCTGAAATGGTGAATGAACAATGGGAAACAAGGCTAACACCTGATAACCCAGACAAAAAAATACAACACTCAATATTTCAATCATACCAGAACTTCATTTTCTCTTGCGCAGATGCCAATTTCTCTTTAGCCAGATTACCTGCTGTGTAAAGACGATGTCGAAAACCATTAACAAAATCAATCAAATTTTCAGGAGGCACTGCTCCTCTCTGACTGTTTGACACGACTGTTATATTCTTCTTCTGTGATGCTTTTCCAGTCTTGTAGTGCAACTTCTTTCAGTGGTTGTTTGTTTTGGGGAGTTTCTCCCCTCAGTCTCCTCTTTGGGAGGTGAAATGCTGCTCAGTTGGGTTCAGGTTTGGTGAGTGACTTGACCAGTCTATGGATGCTATACAGTACTTACTGCTGCTACATTACCAAACAGTTTACAGCCTGCGCTGTGTGTGTTTATTGTCCTGTGTGTTTATATTCTGGTGTGTGTATAATTCTGTTGTGCATTTATTGTCCTGCACACATCTCATATTGTGTATCTGCACTTTCTGTATTCTTGCATACTTTTATGTGCTGCACTATATTCCTGGAGAAACGATATTTTATTCCATTGTGTACAAGTTATATCAAGGAATGACAATTAAAAACCCACTTGACTTGACATTCAATTTACTGACTGTACTTTAATGGCGCTTATATCTGTTATGCATTCATTTTATTTCATTAATATGCAAAATCTTATCAGCAATGTCCAGAAAATGAAGTCATCTTCCTGTGAATCAGACCCAATCTCTACTGCCTTTTTACAAGAAGATTTTACCTTGTGTCTCGGATGATGTTCTCCATATTTTGAACTCCTCACTGGCTTCTTCTGGCTTTCTGAACACCCTGAAGATAGCTGTGATTAGACCTCGTCTTAAGAAAGTGGATTCTCTTGGTAGATTCATTTGAAAGCATGAAATCGGTTTTTATATTTATGAAGATGACGCACCATCAGTGCATTAGTGTCACCATATTAAACAATTAACAAACCGATTATATGCTTGAATGAAATTAAATTCAATTCGATTTGTATAGCAATTTTAACAGTGGACATTTTCACAAAGCTTTTTTTTTTTTTTTACTTTAATCTTTATTGTTGGTTTACATTTTGATACAGAATTATTTTTCCACCTTCTATAACAACTGTTTTTGTTATACAATAGCCAACAATGGAACATGTGAACAAATGGGTCAATATACACAACAAAGCGACACTAAAAATAGAAGATAAGAAAGAAAAGGAAAAAAGAAAAGAAAGAAACCAGAGGAGCTTTTTAGGAGCTGTATCTAACAGTCCATCAGTTCTCTCAGTTCCAAATGATTAATTAACCGTCCATGTTATAGTCATTGTCACTGTTATTTTATTTTATTTTATTTAACCTTTATTTAACCAGGAAAGGTCCTGTTGAGTCACAATGACTCTTCTTCCAGGGAGTCCTGGCCAAGAGGCAGCAAATTAAAAGTTGCAAAAGAAAAACACAAAGACAGAGGACAAAACTACCAAGACATTAAACAACGACCAACTACAAAAAAAAATACTATAAAAATTCCATAATTCCTAAAATTAAAACAAACTATATTAAAAAAAAAGACCCATGAGCACCATAATCAAAAGCAATTACACCGCTCTATGAGAGCTGATTTTAAAAGATTTTTAAAAGTATTAACAGGAGGAAGTGTCTCTAAATGTAATGTATTCTGAAGTTCATTCCAAACGTATGGAGCATAGTAGGAAAAAGAGGTCTTACCTAGTTCAGTTCTTATTGAAGGTATAATTAGTAATATCTTATTTGAAGACCTTGTACAATGAATACTGGTGTGATAAATCAGCAAATTTGAAATATACTGGGGTAATTTACCTATTAATGCTTTCAAAGTAAAAATCAACAAGTGAAACTTTCTTCTGAGAGAGAGGGAGGACCATTGTACCATCTCATATAGCAAACAGTGGTGAGTCCTATTTGCTGTTCCTGTAATAAACCGCAATGCAGAATGAAATAGAATATCCAATTTTTTTAACAGCAATTGTGAGGAATGCATATAAATAATATCACCATAGTCTAATACTGATAAGAAGGTGCTCTCTACCAACATCTTTCTTGCTTTAAATGGAAAACACTTTCTTTGTCTAAAATAAAATCCTAATTTGGGTCTAAGCTTTTTTAAGAGGCACTCAATATGTGTACTGAATGACAGTTTATCATCCAACCATATTCCTAGGTATTTATAAGAAGATACCTTTTCTAGCTGTGTTCCATTTGCAGTGAAAATAGTATCATTACAAGGTGTGCGTGAACGTGTGAAGACCATAAATTTAGTTTTTTTGACATTTAGCACTAACTTAAGTCCTACCAAGGAATTTTGAACTTTGTTAAAAGCAGACTGTAAATAGTTCACAGCCTCCTGCACAGATGAGGCAAAGGTGTACAATATTGTATCATCGGCATAAAAATGAACTTTTGTGTTACTTAGCCCCTCCCCCAAATTATTTATGTAAATAGAAAACAAAATGGGGCCTAAAATTGATCCTTGTGGCACACCCATTTTTACCTCTAAAGAGGAAGAGGTGTAGTTACCAACAGTTACACACTGAGTCCTCCCACTCAAATAGTTAGAGAACCACTTGATAACAGAGGGGGTGAAACCTATACTTTTTAATCTTTTCAAAAGATGATCATGGCTAACTGTATCAAACGCTTTAGATAAATCGATGAATAACATTATTGACTATTGAACCCAGAAAAATGGTGAATATGGAAATGAGGACACCATATTGATAACATCAGGTTTAATATTTTTTTGTTTTCAGCAACATTTTCATGGCTGAACATAGTTTTAATGTCTGATCTGTTTAAACCATGTCTTTAAAATAGTAAGTAAATTGTAAGTAATTGACATTCTCCTGAAAATATATCCTCTCATATGTTTTGGTGCCTTCGTTAGTTAACCTGCTAAATATCTGAGGCCAAAAGTGTGACAGGCCTGAATGTTTGCCTTTTTGATGTGATACGCCAGCTGCCACATTGACGATGCTATAAGAGCTTTTAATATTGAAGTCTTGACATGTATGTGAGGCATTGTGTTTATGACTTTGTAAAAAATGAGATGTGAAATATGCTGCTATTTAAAGGTATTGATTAGTTCTTGGGTTAAAAGTGTCTGTTTTTTGTGTTTTTTTTTTGTGTTGGTTTTGTGCAGGGGACGCAACAGCGCCAAAGTTCCCCCCACATCAGTAAGTCCAAAGTTGTGTGGTGCCCCCCCCAAAAAAAAAAAATATCTGCACCGAGTTACACTTATTAAAACTAAATACAGTGTATTCATGGTAGCATGGACTGCAGCACTCATCATTTTGCTCTGTTTTTAGGTCGTGTTCAGTGGAGTTTATGCAAATATGAGGATGGTTCACGTCTTAACTTCAGTGGTGGTATGTTTAAAAAGAGAGCTGGGTTTTTTGTTTTTCAGATTTATTTCTTGTTAATAATCGTCATTGTGACCAGGTTGTAATTGATTCCTAGTTTGAGAGATTTAGATATTTGAGAAACCTCAGTATTATTACTAGAGCTCTGTAGTCTAATGCTTAGGCACTGCCTAAAAGTGGAGCTCCTGATGAGTGTAAAATGCATTAGTAAATAATCCCACACTTTTTTTTTTAAAGTAAATTAAAAAGTGCTCAATAAAAATCCATGTATCTTATGTAAATAAAGATGCAAATTTTGTTGTCCTGTGGTCAAGTGTTTTGAGATGTTACTTGCACTTATGGTACCCTGTGGTGGTACACATGCATCGTTCATATGTGCGTACGGATGTCGTAGGGTTGCAAAAGCCATCAAAAATCAGGTTGATGCATTACCATATTCTCTAAGTGTGGCGCTTCGCTCTGCGCATTTTACACACAGGGAGCTCTGCTACTCCACCATGAGGAGGAGTAGTGCGAAATCGGAGACTAAATTTTGGCATGGAAAAAACTAAATCAACACTAAATCATTTTATCAGTTTTTTAATCTTGTTTTCTATAGACTGCATATGTCTGTCTATAAGGACACAGAATTATTGAGGTGGTTTTTGGATTTTTGTTTTTTAATCTGGCAATACATAATTCAGATATTTTTGCAAATACAGTCAGCAAGCAATAGAACACCTACCCATGGGGGGGGGACACCTACCCATGTCATTCCAGCTCTTTTTCCTACCATAATTAACTTGATAAACCCCAAAGTCAATATTTTGTCTCCCTAAGAGGTCAAATTAGCGTTGACCTTTTTGCAGAGAGCAAACCTTATCTTTCAACCCACACATACTATAGCACGATGTTCAAGACAAGATGATAAAAGGGTGTTGACATATAAATCGCCAAATTTCATGTGAAATTAAGCAGGAAAAACTAATTGGGTATGATGCCGGAAATGTAGTCCAGTTAACAAGAATAACTAACTTTACTTCATAACATTAGCTTGTCTGTAACAAGCTAACATTTCATCTGTTAACTTTAGCTAGCTGGATAGAAGAGTAAAGGGCATTTAAGATTAAATTAAGGTGATCTTTTACCACACACACACACCATGTCAAGGACATGACTTTGTCCTGAACATTTGGCTAGGTAACACAGTTTCTAATCAGATGTTAAATTATTAATATACTAGTGCATCTCAAAAAATTAGAATATCGTGAAAAAGTTCAATGTTTTCCATCAGTTATTTAAGAAAGTGAAAATATATTCTAGACTCATTACATGTAAACTAAAATGTTTCGAGCACTTTTTTTTCTGTCTTAATTTTGATAATTATGGCCTATAGCACAAAATAACAAAAAAAACCTCAATATATTTCAAGTTTGAGTAAAATAGAATAAATACAGTGTATGTCTTGGTCTAGTTCAGTACGCACAACCACAATCATGCGGAAGACTGCTGACTTGACAGTTGTCTAGAAGACGATTATTGACACCCTCCACAAGGGAGGGTAAGCCACGGAAGGTCATTGCTGAAAAGGCTGCCTGGAAAAGGTGCACAAGCAACAGGGATGACCTCAGCCTTGAGAGAATTGTCAAGAAAAGTCGATTCAGGATCTTGGGGCGCTTCATAAGGACTGGACTGAGGCTGGTGTCCATGCATCAAGAGCTACCGCACACAGACGTTTCCAGGAAAGGGGCTACAACTGTTGCATTCCTAATATCAAGCCGCTCCTGGACCAGAAACAATGTCTGACACTCTTAATTTAGAGGACTCTAACTCTTTTCAGTGCCTGAAGTTAATTTCAGCATGAGTATTTCAATACCAATGTTCTATTTTCCAGTTTAATTTCTTAACATTGATTTTTTTTTTCAATGCCAAACAGTGTGTCTGATTTAGCTGTGTAGTCAATATTATTAAAGTGTAAAACTGTAACTTAATCACAGTGAGAAGGCATGAGGTACTTTCTCAAATGCAGGTTTTAAATCAAAGGTTTATAAATCTCTCACTGTTTTTTTTTTTTACAAAAGACAGAGAAGCATGTTTGATATCATGATTTTACTTATTGTGCAGGGAGCCAAGTGTGAACTTAAAGTGAAAAATGGCGCAATCTACGAGGGTGTCTTCAAAACGTATGGTCCAGAGGTACAGACAAATGCATAACGTGTATATGCAGCTTTGAAATACCAAAAAAAAGAAGATATGCACAGCATTATTTTTATTATTATTAGTTGATAGTCAGGAGGACAGAGTAGAGAAGGTAAAATTAAGTCACTCTTGTAATAAAGTGTGTGTGTGTGTGTGTGCGTGCGTGCGTGCGTGCGTGCGCATCTGTAGTGTGATCTGGTCCTGGATGCAGCCCACAGGAAAAGTCTGGATCCGAGTGTGGGCCCTCGATGTGAGGACATAGTCGAGAGCATCATCTTCAAGGCCTCAGATGTTGTGGTGGTGCATTTTAAAGATGTGGACCTGAGCTATGCCAAAAAAGGTGAAGCATTATGTTTTGTTGTATGGAAGGGTAGGCATGAGCAGTGTAATATGACATATATAATCCCAAATCAGAAGAAGTTGGGATGGGATGTTGAAATTGTTTTCAGTTTTAATTTCAATGATTTGTAAATAACCTTTGACCTGTATTGCAAGCAAAACAATACAATAGTACATTATTTGATGTTTTACCTCATGAATTTTATAGTTTTATCAAAATAAACATCTCCGTTTTGATTCTTGTAACACATTTCAAAAGAAGTCGGGTAAGGCATTTACCACTTTATAATGTTGCCATTCCTCGCAACACTGAAAAGATGTTTCGGGACTGAAGACATCAAGTGATGAAGTGCTTCAGGTGTTTTGTCCCATTCTTCCTGCAAACAGGTCTTAAGGTGTACAGCAGTATGGGGTCATTGTCATATTTTTCATTTCAAAATTCGCCACGTGGTCTCTGTTGGGGACAGAGGGAACAGGCACCCTCTTCTTCCACAGCCATGCCTTTATATTGCACGCAGAATGCGGTTTTGCATTGTCTTGTTGAAATATCCCTGGAAAAGATATGATCTTGGGAGGGGGAGACCTGGAATACTGATCCGTCTGATCACAGTACACATTTCCATTGTGTGATGGTCCATCCTAGATGCCTCTGAGCCTAGAGAAGTCAACAGCATTTCTGGACACAGTAAGGCACATTTTTGCACAGTAAGGTTTTAACTGACATTTGTGGATGTAATTCTGTATTGTAGTGCTTGACAAAGGTTTGCCAAAGTAACCCCGAGCCCATGTGGGTATATTGGCTATAGATGAATGATGATTCTTGATGCAGTGCTGTCTGAGGGATCAGAGATCATGGGTCTCTGATCAGAGATAATCAAGCTTAGTCTTGTGCCCTTGACCTTTCCACACTGAAATTCCTCCAGATTCCTTGAATCATTTAACGATATTATGTACCATAGAGGGTGAAATATCCAAATCTCTGTGTCTTTCTTTGAGGAACATTTTGTTTTTATACAATTCAATAATTTTCTCACGCATTTGTTGACAAACTGGAGATCCTTGGCCCGTTTTTGATCCTCAAAGACTAGGCCTTTCCTGGATACTGATTTTGTACCAAATCATGATTATAATCACCTGTTGACATCACCTGTTTCAAATAATATCATTATTTAATTGATTTACCTCATTACTAGCCCTAAATTGCCCCGTCCTAACTTTTTTCGGAATGTGTTGCAGGCTTGAAATGCAGGAATAGATGTATTCCTACAAATTAAATGAAGTTGACTAGGCAAAATAATTTGGTTACAAACAATAATGATGGGAAAACATACAGTACATTAATCTCAAAACAGCCATACAGTATTTAATTATGAAGGGAAATATAAAAGTTATAACAGATAAAATATTTGTAGATTTCATTGTATTTAACTGATGAGGCCTTTGTGTGACTTTCTGTTAATTACATTCTAATAATTTTGTTTATAAATACCACAAAGTTCAACAGTAATAGTTTAATAAACATTACTTTAACACTTGTAACAGAAGTATTTAGTCTTTCAGCCCCAGCAGTTTATGTCCCTTTTATATTCTGTGTAAAGGGCTTGACATCCCCAAAACCCCTCATAGTTTGGGCTGCTTGAAGGATTCTGTTGCTTTTGCAGTACTGTGAAAGATTTTGTCCTGATTCAAAGCCATTTTCTCTCTGATTGGTACTGTATTGGGGAGGTGGAGATTTTTATATTTTTTTTCAAGTGCTGTCTTGTGAAAATGACATTGTAATAAGTCCCTGATGTGGGTGGAGTACAGAAGCACGGCAGGCAGGAGATATTTACACGTTTATTTTCCTTTCGGTTTGCTTTTCAGCTCGCACTCACTTTTTCTTTAAGCCACTGACACGCTTTTGTTAAAAGTGCTATACAAATAAACTTGACGGGCGCGCGCACAGTCATGTTCTGGTCCGGGGAGCTCCCGTCTCTCTGCTCTCTCCCTCGTTTTCTATCCTCCACCATCACTGCAACCAACACAAACACACAAACATTAATTGACAACAGGTGTATTGACTTTGCCACTCACCTTCCCTGGCCCCGCCCTCCATTCACAACCTGATGCTTGGCCACGCCCCCGCTGCCACAGACATCACCCCTGGAAATTATACCTTATCAAACTAAACGTGTTAAATAGTTTACTGTCTAAATTGTACTTCAATATGACACTGGGAACATGTTCTATTTAGTTGGTAAAGTTTGGCTCTTTGAGTCCACCATTACATAAATGCATTCCTGGTAAATTACTGTTAATTCAAAGGAAGTGACGTCACATGCACAATGCTTGAAAGTTCGCAGCATTTCAGGCTTCGTCTGCTTTGCAAAGTATAGAACGTTTTAAATGATTTTTTTTTTTAATTCCACAAAACTAAAACCAAAGCATGCCTCCAAAGAGGTGTGTCCTTCAAGGCTGTTCAAGTGTTGTTGATTTAAAAAAGAAAAATGTGGAATTTTGATCTATTATAGCCCAAAGTTGTCAGGACGCTTACGGAATGAATGGGTTTGATTTGTACAGACAAAGAGACAACCGTCCTGTCGGCTTGAAGTTTGGTGTCTGCTCCATACGTTTTGAAAAGGATAAATTTGTGAGGCAAATTCACATAGAAGGATTTGAGTGACATCTGGAGCAGTTCCTACAATTTGGAAACAAAAGTCAGAAGTACCATCCCAAAGAGTTCACCGCACCGTAAGGTTTGCCTGTTGGTTAAATTTATTAGTTGTCCTTAGTCTTTTATTCTTTTTACTAATGATTAGTTCTGAATTTTTTATCCCCCGCTGGCCAAAAGGCCTGAAGGGGGATTGTCGTGATGATTTCCGTCTGTCCATCCGTCCCGGGAAGGGTATTCACCTTCTGGAATCAGCCCCTCACAATTTGTGGAGGAATTTCACGAAACTTGACGAGGCATTGTTTTTATGTCGGTACTATGCATATTGTAATTTCGTTAAATTTGGTCACATTTTACCAGAGTTTCAGCCCTTGGTTTAACAAAATTATACTTTGACAATTTCATGAGTGTGTTTTCCTTCTGAAATCAACTCCTCTTTCAATTTGTGGAGGAATTTCACAAAACTTGGCAAAAGGCATTGTTGTATGTCGGTACTACACATATTGTAATTTCATTAAATTTGGTCACATTTTATGAGTTACAGCCCTTGATTAACAAAATTATACTTTTGACAATTTCATGAGTTTTCCTTCTGAAGTCAACTCCTCTCACAATTTTTGGAAGAATTTCATCAAACTTGGCAAAAGGCATTGTTCTGTGTCAGTAGTATACATATTATTTTGTTTAATTTGGTCGCGTTTTACCAGAGTTGTGGTCCTTGATTAACAACCTTGTACTTTTCACAATTTCATGAAGGTGTGCTTGCCTTCTGACATCAACTCCTTTCACAATTTTTGGACGAATTTCTCAAAGCTTGGCAAAAGGGCTTGTTATATGATGGTAATACATATATTGCGATTTTGAATTTCATTTCTGAAAATTTTACCAGAGTTGTGACCCTTGACTATTAACAAACTTGTACCTTTTGGCAGTTTCATCAAGGTGTGCTTGCTTTCTGAAATCAACTTCCCTCACGATTTTTATCCCCCGCTAGCCAAAAGACCCGAAGGGAGATTATGTCGTAGCAATGTTCATCCATCTGTCCCAGGAAGGGTACTCACCTTCTGAAATCAACTCCTCTCATAATTTTTGGAGGAATTTCATGAAACTTGACAGGATTCTTTGTTTATATGTCAGTAATATGCATATTGCAATTTCGTTCAATTCCGTCGCATTTTACCAGAGTTATGACATAGTTGCCAGCAGGGGATATTGTGATCACAGTGCACTCTTGGATACAAGGCTAAATAATGGCAGCAAATAGGCACTTTCAGTGCTGGAGCTGGCAGGAACGGGTGGCGTGTTGTGAGACAGCTGCACACACATGCGTTGTATAGTGAGTGCGCAACAGCCAGGAATTTGTTAGGGTTCACCTCCAAAAAGTTGCTCATAAAACTACAACCTTTTCTGGTTTTAACAGTATCAATTAGGACCATGTAGACCCTTTCCATTTTGTGCTGCAACATTAAACCTCATAGGCAACGGTTTTATGCGCATTTGAAACTTTTATATGTTAAACCCTCTAATTTTCTTCTGGTCCCAAGAAGTGTTGTTAATAAGTAATAATTAAAATAAGTTAGTGCGGACTTCCGGCGGTGCCATGTTTGTGTAAGACGCAAAAGTTTGAGCTTTGCTGATTAACCAACTTACCAAACGACATTTAAACAAAAACTCGGCAAAAAACATGCCCAATGACACCACAAAGATGAGTGCTAGCGATAAACTATCCAGATATCAGTTTAGAAATGGAGAGGGGGATGAAAAATCCTCCGAAACAACTGAAGCTAACAAGCCTGCTAAACCTGACGCAGCTAGCGCTAGCAAAGTTACTGAAATTATTGCTAATGGCATGGAGATGATGCAAGCTATCGCCCAGTCGAACCGAGAAATACGGGGGGACATTCTGCAGATGAGTATGGATGTAAAGAAATTTAAAGGCCAAGCCAAGGAATCATTCACAAGACTTGAAGCATCAGTTGGAGCTTTAAGTGCACAACTAACAAAGCTGGAAAAGAGGGTTGTTGACGCAGAAGAGTGCATAACAACCACGGAGGAGACCGCCGCAACCCACGGAAAAGCCATCGGCTTCCTACTGCAGCGTGAGGCGGACGGCATTTTATTATTTATTGAAAATCCTGTCCACTCAATCCCGGTTCTCCTACAAAATTTTAATGAATATGGTCTAGTATCCGGTTATAAAGTTAATCCTAATAAATCAGAAGCAATGATGGTGTCTGGGGCATGGCCTAGCCAGCTTGATGATATAGTGTCCTTTCACAGATCTAAAAAGGGTTTCAGATATTTAGGGGTCACACTCACTCCCCAAGTAACACAACTATACCAGACGAATTATAAAAAAATATTTGAGATATTTAGAAATTAATTGGCAAGATGGGATGTGCTACCATTATCCCTTTTGGGTAGAGTAGAGGCTGTTAAAATGAATCAACTCCCCAGACTTTTGTTCCTGTTTCAGTCTCTCCCAGTAGGGATCCCAACTTCAGCCTTTAATATGCTGGACAAGCTTATATCTAAATTCATATGGCAAAATAAGAGACCAAGAGTGAGACTTAAAACGCTGACTCTTGGGAAAAGCAGGGGTGGACTTGGCCTCCCTAATATAAATTATTATTTTTGGGCAGCGCAATTAACAGCAGTGGCAGCTTGGATTAGCAATGACATGGAGTCACGATGGGTGAACATGGAGCAGAATTCACTGCCAGTAATATCTCTATCTGCTCGAGCGTTTTTGAGCGAGCAGTCCCAGAAGAAATTTGAAATAAAAAATGTATGGGTGAAACACACCTTAAAAATATGGTCAACAGTCCAAAAGAGAATTAGAGGGACAGCTGCTCTTTCACTGGCTATGCAGATTGCTGGAAATCTGGATTTCCCCCCAACAACAGATGTCACTTTTAAGAGATGGGCAGGCAAAAACCTAAGGGTTATTGACCAGTTGTCCTGTGACACAGGTGTACAACCATGCTCGTATCTCCAAGACAAATTCCTTCTACCCCAAAGTGATATGTTCCATTTTTTTCAGCTAAGGCATTACATCACAAGCCATAAAGACTGGAATATAATTAAAAATGCGCCAACAAATATAGAAACTTACTTTATTACTATAATTAAACATAAACTACCAAATAAAAAACGTTTCCCATATATACAGAAATCTGTTACTAGATACACTAGACAATACATTTATATAAAAAATAAATGGGAGCTGGAGTTAAATATTATAATAGGGGATGGAGAGTGGGAGGCAATATGCATTGGATGTCACAAGGGTATAAATAGTAACATGTGGAGGGAGTTTGATTGCAAGATGAAGACAAGGTTCTTTAGGACGCCTACGGTGGTTTCTAAATTTGTAGATAACCCAGCTGCAATATACTGTTGGAGAGGATGTGGAGGGGTTGGCGACCACTCGCACGTATTTTGGGACTGCCCAATGATGCTTCCTTTTTGGAAAGGGGTAAAGAGAGGGATACATAAAGTTCTGGGAATTGATATACTGTTCACCCCAAGTCAGTTTCTTTTTGATCTAGCTCCTGAAAGCATGTAAAGTAGAGACCAAAAGCACCTGTTACATGTACTACTGACGACTGCTAGGAAAATGGTGACAATAAAATGGATGAATCCACAGCCACCTACAGTGGGACAGTGGAAACAGAAGATGAAGGAGGTGTATGGAATGGAGGCTTTAACTGCTCAATTACAATTAAGATCTGATGTCTTTGTGAGGAGGTGGCTACCTATAGCAAGATACCTCTCTAACTGAAGGGAACCCCACACTATGCGGTGATGTCTTAACTGTCCACTTATTTATTTTCCACTCATTCAGCTTTCTAGGCCACAAGGTTTTTTTTTTTTCCTTTCGCACTGTCATACATGCTCTGTGATGCTGTCAAGGAATGTTCTGTATTGCGTTTCTCTGTTTAATAAAAATAAAGTTTAAAAAAAAAAACATTCTTACCTTGAAAGATTCTGATAGGGATAGAGATCAGCCAGTATAAGCCCTTTTCCCACCAAGTTAACAGGGTAGGGTGGTGGAGGGGGTCGTGGGACAGGGGCAGGAATTGTATTGTATTGACTATTTCTACGAAAAGCGTCGGAGAGTGGCCCGAAGGCGCCCTGGAAAATGAAACCGTACATGTTAATTCAGTGAATTTGATTCAAGCTTTCTGTTGTATTTACTCTTTTATCCCCCCCCCCCGGTTGCTGAAGGGGGGTAGGGGGTTAAACCCCTCCCCCCGGATCCGCCACTGGGGGTCACAAACATAAACATTCTCAATCACACATCACAGGAATAGAAACAGGCTCAAATCACCGGTCACGAAAATTATTTGTTGGCAATCACGGATCATGTGAAAGTCCTCCCCTTCAATTAAAGTTTTGCGTGCACCAAACATGATTTTGGTTAAAAAAAATACCACTAATAGTGATATTAGAGGGCAGATAATCTGATAAGACAAACTGCAAAATCATGAATCTACGAACTTTTATTGCATTGAAATGGCCTCATTCAGTGCTATTTTAAAGTTAAAATACGATCAATTCATCAATAGACCAAGATCACATTGTTAATGTTATTCATAGAGACATAAAACAAAATGTACGAAAGCAAATTATTAATACATCGATCATCAAATAGAAAATACACACAACATGTAGACCACATAGTAGGACATGCGTCACTGGATGGTCGCCAGATAACATGTCTGTTAGGTATTGCCACTCCGTTGTTGTTAGGTATTACCACTACGTTGTCATTACGTATTACCACTATGTTGTCGTTAGGTATTACCACTACGTTGTTATTACGTATTACCACTACGTTGTTACTTATTGGCACGACGTTGTATTAGGACGTGCCTACTACGTAACGACGACGTATTTCCCTGACATTACCAAACCACTATCTAACCACTACGTCGTAGATATGTTGTGTGTTTACTGGGAACATCTACAGGAAACTCCTGTGGATGTTCTATCAGTCTGTGGTCGCCAGTGTCCTGTTTTACCCCATGGTGCGCTGGGGGGGGGCAGCACATCCAAGAAGGACACATCTAGGCTGCACAAACTGATCAGGCAGACCGGCTCTGTGGTCGGCATGAAACTGGACTCTCTGGTAATGGTGGCAGAGAAGAGATCTATGGACAAACTATTGAACATCATGGACGATGCCAGTCACCCTCTGCACACCATCATCAGCAACCAGAGGAGCCT
>JAODVO010000017.1:9587699-9599299 GCA_025400055.1 Notarius lentiginosus
GGGGAGAACATGCAAACTCCGCACAGAAAGGCCCTCGCCGGCCACAGGGCTCAAACCCGGACCTTCTTGCTGTGAGGTGACAGCGCTAACCACTGCACCACCGCGCCGCCCCACATATTTCAATGCCATTTTTAAAAATGAAAAAAAAAAATTACCATCATCAATCGGTGGCTGTGTGGCCTCAGCCTCCAGCATCACTTCAGAAATGGACTAGCATTTGGAAGTTGGAAACTTGAGACTGATGTATAACTATCTCTATCGCAAGCTTATTCATGTGCAGTGCTGCTCCAAAAACTGTTTACATTGGCGAGCAAAACAGTTTCAGGATATGGTTGACGAGGCAGAGCTTCCACTGCGTACTAAACAGGACACATCTGTGTAATAGGCCGACTTATTATATTTGACATTTTCATCATTTTAAATCAAGAAAATGGACTGATTTTCTTTCTCTTGTGCCACTTTTAAGACTTGCTGAAACACAAAATGTACTTCAGAAAACTCAATGATAATTAAAGGTTTGCATTGAATACAAAAACAGTATATTTTCATGTTGTTGCAGTTCTGGCAATAAAGAAAGGGCCAAGGTAAAATTGGGCCTTCTTTCTCATGCTGTTTTTTTTTTTTTAAATCAGACAAAACACCAAATTGCTTTTGTGAACCTATTCGAGTAGTATCTGCTCCTCTACAGCACGTGTTTTATAGATTCAGGGCTACAACAGAATAGTTGAGCAAGCAGGACCTTGGGAATGCCACTTGTTATTTGAAAATAATCCAAAGTATTTAGAATACGTTACTCACATTTGAGTAATCTAAATTAAATTTAAATTAAAATCTAAATGCATTATAAATTATATTTTAGGACATATATTCTGTTCTGTGGTGGGATACATTTTAAAAGTAATCCACCCAACACGTGTGTGTGTGTGTGTGTGTGTGTGTGCTCGTGCTTATACATGCATTCATATCACAGTTGTGTAAAGATATGAAGTTTATCTTTGAGTGGTGAATGGATATATCACAAGTGAGTGAAGCAGATGAGTGAGGTATTTTTAAATATGAGAAGATAAACTTCATGTTTTCATGTCACTGTGTAATGTTTATATTATATGGACACGTCTGCACAAAAAATACATAAGTTAATCAAAAGAATTTTAATTTTGAATTAGTTCACCATTTTGACAACGTGCATCTAGTCAGCGGGAAAACATTGGGATTGGAGTGAAATATCAGAAAATATTATACATACAGTACAGGCCACTTTTTCCATGTAATAAAAGCGTGTTCTATTCCCTTCTAGTGGGTTTATTGATGGCATGCAATATTATCATATCACTTATCGTCAATGTATTACGCCACTCTCCCCAATGGAGAATGAGAATGCAGTATTGTTATAATATTGCACGTTGTCAAGGCAACACATCACATGTCAGAGCTGATGCGAATATCCAATCACAAAACTTTTCTGCTGTGCATGCGCACGATCATTTCTTTGTCTGCCAGGAGAGAGAGAAGACGGGGTTAATTCAGTGCTACTGCTAGGATTAGCGATGCTATAATTAAGCACTAAATAAGTAAACTAAAAACTGAAACTGAAGATGTGCTGAACACCCAAAAGGCTACCAAAACTTCCTTATATATTCTTCATGCATAGTTACAAGAGAAAAACAGACCAACGGACATAAAAAAAAACTGGAAAAGAAGCATGTTGGAGATGTGAAACTAATGCACTAGCGAGTGACTGTGACAATTTGTAAACAAACATGGCTGTGAGGTTTGCTTCATTAAAAATGGAAGATTTGGAGAGAATTTTGGCTGCCAGGTTGCTTCATTGTGTATAGTTGTCAATGTCAATTTTAAAAGTAACTCAGTAAATTAGACCGGGAAATGAATTCTAAAGTCTGAGTGACAAATACTGTGGCGAGTATGCGTGGAAGAAGAGTCTGGAGACAGAAATCTTAGTTTCTCGGTCGTTAGCCTGTGCTACTTGCTCTTGATAACACTGGCTTGACCGCTTTATTAGCATTCGCTAACGCTACTGATGAATACTACACCGGCTGGAAGGTGACTTCACTGCTGCGCTGATGGCACTGACTCGCAGTTAAACTCGTGTTGGCCTTTGAGAAGGCCAAGGGTGATGCATTTTTGGTCCCTCCGACTATAAATCAAAATCTGATTGGTTAATTCATCTGTCACTTCCTACATAAACATACAGTGCCATGGCCTTTTGTCCCGGCAATTTAGTCCTAACCAATGAGTGAGCAGCTCTAAACTCTCTTCAGCCTACAGACAACAAACAAAACAATCTCATTGGAGAACTCGATTTTAATGTTTTCAGGACAGTAACCCTTTCATTTCTGAAGCACATTTGATAGAAAATGAGGCCGAATTAGAAGAGAATAATTATAATGAAATTATGAAAGAAATTAAATATCGCATTTGAAATGCTGATATGTTTGGGCTTCTCTGAAGACCTAGAAGGCTCTGACGGCTCGCTTCTGATTACAAGAGAGAAACACACCAACGGACATCGAAAAACTGGAAAAGAGAGTGTGTATGATAATAATATTGGCTGTTTTTCGTGGTATATCAGATATACTCTTCTTCGACTCGTTCAGTATCATGCTCGCTGAATGAAATATATCTGATAGACCACTCAAAGCCAGCCAATATTATTTAAATACAGTATGTCACTCAGATCCGCGATGTATTTCTTATGAAAAATGTGGGCCAACGTGTGATTTTTCTTTTTATTATATCGACACATTCAGAAACAAAAAGGATTGACATTTATCAAAACAATTCATTGATTTCCTCATGAGTGACGTGTAGAGATTTCTATCACGGTTTTGGTTCTCCATGTTCCAGACGGAGCTCGTATGCAAAACACGAGTGGTGTATTTCCCAGTAAAACACTGGCATCTGTGTAATATATATGTTTATGTGACACTTTGGTAATTACCACAATCCTAATATTGAGGAGAAAACTCCATTAGTAACATAAAATAATTAACTGATGATACTATTTTTTTATATATAATTACATTGACACTTTTTTTTTTTCTTTTTCCTTCTTCTTCTCCTTTGCCAGACTCCTGTAATTGCACTCGTGGGAAATGATGCTTGTTGGAGTCAGATCTCTCGGGAACAGGTGCCCCTGCTGGGCAGCAATGTAGCTTGTGGCCTTGCATTTACAGGTAATGTGTTCTGTTCCCTCCGAGTTTATACGAACTTGTGGGTACAAGTGACAAATGACGTCTTCCAGCACTGTGCCGTTTTTCTCACCAGTATGATTCACCTTCATCCTCCGTCATGAAAGGGTCGTTTTTGGCCAAACTTTTCTTCGGCCATATTTCAATGTTGATGACAAGATGATATTCTGTTTTGTTTTTGTTTTTTTTCCCAGATTATCACAGTGTTGCCGATGGTTATGGTGGTAAAGGTTACCTGATTGGCCGGGAAGACGAGTCGCGTCTTGAGAGCATTGTAAAAGAAGCACAGAAGGAGTGTAAAGAGGGCAAGGCAGTATTACTGAACGTACTCATCGGGAAAACCAACTTCCGAGATGGTTCCATTTCTGTGTAGAGATCCTGTCTGCTCCACCGACTGAGATCCTGAGAACCTGTCACTCGCAGGTGCTTTATTTGTTGAAATAGTGTAATGTGCGTTAAGCAGTAAAGATATGAGCAGACGGTAAAAACAGACGGGCGCTGGAAACCTCCACGGCTTTAGTATTGATCTCTCAAAAGAATTACCGTTTTCAGGTCAGGAAGTTTTTCCTGTTTATGCTTTATTTAGTATTTTTTTAGAATGATTTCTTGAAGATTTACTGTTTGTATTCACTAAAAAAGGAAATAATTTTGTTTTTAAGTAATAACCATTAACTCAAGATTGTTCAACATTCCAAGATAAAGGGACTTGAATTGTGGCTTTAAGATTTTTTTTTTATGCTGTTTATACTAATTAAATTATTAATAATGTTGAAAGACAAGACATGAAATTTGTATTGTAATGTTGAATTACAGTACCAGTCAAAAGTTTGTACACCCCTCCTCTACTCCATTCACAGGTTGTGGGTTTTTTTTTTTTTTCTTCTGTATTGTGACTATTTTCTACACTAAAACAAAACTGAAGACATCAAACACTATGAAATAACATCTGGAATGATGTAGTAAAACAAAAGCGTTAAAAAACAAAATATGTTTGATATTTTAGATTCTTCAGCTTTTCCCTTGATGACGCTTTACACACTATTATTCTCTTAACCAGCTTCATGAGGGAGTCACCTGGAATATTTTTCAATTAACAGGTGTGCCTCGTCAAAAGTTAATTAGTTGACGAGTTTCTTGCCTTCTTAATGCGTTTGAGATCGAACAGTAAAGGATAAAAATACAAATAATAAAATAGCCCTATTCAACACCACAACTGTAGTAATCCATATTACGTCAAGAACCGAGCAACTAAGTAAAGAGAAACGACATCCATCATTACTTTGACCTGAAGTGACTTTTCTTTATTTTCATGAATTAAAAAACACTGAATTTGAAGGGGTGTCCAAACTTTTACTGGTACGGTATGTGTCAAAATGTTTTATTATATGTGTAAACAAGAATGTTGCACAACTGTTTAATTTCACATTATTGTAACATCATAATTAAATTTGAGTTACCAGTCAGCAGTTGATTCAAGAATGTATTAATCCACACCTTTGATGATGGACAAATTAAGTGGGCTTGCCCCAGCAAGTCCCACTTACTGTAATCCGTAAGTCCTGTTTATCTTGATTCTGCTTCTTCCGCAAATTTAAAATGCTACTCCTCCTACGGCTTTCGAGGTAGAGACACCATTCAAACTCTAAAATGACCGGCCCGGTTTAGAGATGTTAAATCCTGCATTGCGTGTCCGTACCTCTTGTCATTTTTTCGTTATTGTCGATTTTGTGCGACTTTTGGTCCCCATAGAAAACAGTGGTGGAATGTTCCGGTTGAATTTCCCCACACTCTAAGAGGCTAGAGTGAGAAAAAGGTTTTTCAACCATAAAATCTGAACACTTTCACCTATAAACTTGGTTGAAACTTTGTTAGAGAGGTCTGGAATCTGACTCTGACTGGTGCAAATTTCATTTGCCAACTCTCTATAGTTTTTGAATAACAGCAGTTTAAAAAATAAGCCATTGGAATGACTCAGCAGTCTAGTTAAGAACACTCCATGGCAACCACTGCTTGCTGTGAGCACAGGCAAGCCCACTTTTAGCATTTTCTGCGAGAATGCAGTCTAGTTGTTACTTCCAGCTCATTCACTGTTGGTTCAATCATCTTGAAACTCATGATTTCCCACCTAGTGGTCGAATCTCTCATATTGACTTGGGTTTTCCAATAAAATCTGCTGAACACTTTGCTGTCTAGTGCCCATGAAAGATCAGCTCACTGAGGAAAATTTTGTATCCTTCCTAAAAATCAGTGATTTTCCTAATATTTTTTTCATGGAGAAAAAATGAGGTGGTGTATAAATATTAGTAATGCTGTTTTGAAGAGAACAAAAGTTTGAGCCTCTTGTACACGGTGCATTCGAGCACCACCGTCATTCGTCATGCTTGGTGTCCACAAATTAAAGTGAACACACCTGCTAAGTTCTGCCTTTTATGTTTAAACACAAAGGATGTACCAATTTCACTGATGTATTACTTTTATTTTTGGCTCTATGCACCCAGTGCAAGAGGATTAGGAAGGAAGGATTACTTTTAAGCCTTCTACATGTATAATTGTGATGTACAAGAAGCCTTTATCTGTAATTCTTACCCTGATGCTCAAAATTCTAAATCTCTCCATTTTTGGTGTTTTGGTCTATTAATTTCTGATTTGATTTTTTTTTTCTTTCTCATGAATGGAAAATTAAACCAATGGAAAATGATTGCTGGTTTGTGACTGGGGTAATGGACATAAATGGAAATTTTATAAAACACTAGATTTTCAAATGTTCATAGCTTTGGTTTTTTTTTAAAGACATATTTACAAAATTAAACAAGTTTTCAATTCAGATCTTCGCACTCTAATTTGATACATTACACAACACTATGACAACTACTTTAAAAATGGCCTGTCATTGCTACTTATGTGAAAATGGCTCTTGTCTCTTTTTCCTTTATTTGGGAATGTAGCAAAAGAAATTAGACACAATTCTCCTTTGGCCAACAAGGAGAATGTGAAGCCTGTGGAATCTTCCCCAAGCAGTAGGCCAGTTAGTAAAGGTGTGTGATATTTGTTTGTTTAAATTCTAGACAGTCAGTAGTCTCCTAGAACATTCTGATACTCCAGATTTTTCACATTGGCCTCAGAATTTTGCCACATCTTGGACAAGGATAACACTGGATAACTTTTTTTTTTTTAGCCTAAAAAAAAGGATAAAATAGATTTTAAATACAGCACAAAGGACAGTGATTCAAATTGCTGAGCATCTGTTAGTAATACCCAAATTAAATGCTGCAGAGTAAAAGCCTGCTATTTTCAGGATGTTTCTAAGAAGCGTGGCAAGTTACTTCTTGACCATGTTTGTTGCTTTGGTCAAATCAAAGCTGATCAGATGTAAAAGAATCTAACATGGGGCTGCCCATGTAAATTTGTGATATTAGCATTTTAAAGGTTATTATGGAATGAGTAGTATGCACCCAAATAATCATTTGAATTCTTCTTTTGTAGGATTTCTCAGCATGCCTCCTGACCATAAAAAGCAAATAGACAATTTAAAAAAATTTAGTGTCGATTTTAGGGTAAGTTCAGTTTTGCTTCTTTATTACCTTTGCATTTGCGCTGTACTGGTTATCTCTGAACTACTTTCCTGCCCTCTTTTTTTTTTTTTTAGTTGCAGTCCAGCTCAAATCCAGATCTTGGGGTTGAGACAATAACAAAGTCTCCAAGGGATTCTGGAGAGAAACTAAAGGAGTCATCCAGTGATAAGAGCCTGCCTGAGTCACCAGGACCCAAAGTTTGCTCAGAGTCTTCTGGCAGTGAAAAGGTGTCAGGGGCTGTGGGTGCCAACTCTGTCGGGAGTAAACCTGGCACTCCTTCGCCCTCTCCCTCATCCTCTAATATCAGCACGGAGCAAAAACGTGTCCCTGATGTGACGTCTCAAGGTGTCCAGACGTCTTCACCTGCTGCTGTGAAATCAGAAGATAAAGAAGAGAAGAAAGATCCTGTACCACAGTAAGTTGTGGTGGTTTACCTATATGTGCTGCTGAAGAAAAGTGGAATGTAGAGGAGTCTCAGGAAAGGTGCAGAGCCTTTGGTTTCCTAACTGATGTGATTGTGTACAGTATGCCTTCAACCTCACAGGTTGTTGGTTTGTGCTGTGCTCTCACTGTTTGGTGGCATGAGCACATTACCCTTGATTTATTTAAACAGTAGAAGTCAAAATTGATTAGGACAAAGGTTTTAAAGAGCAACTTTTTCTACTCTTGACATGCCCCAGTGTTTAAACTCCATCTGCATCACTGGGGAGGTGGGGTTACCTGCAAAAAGACTTTGCTTAAACACTTGGCATGTTCTCGGACCTTTGTGACTGCCATGGGATCATGTATCCCTCAGCAGTAGGGAGCCACCCCTCAGCCATCATAAGGGCAACCTTTGTAAAGCAAGGTGGTTCATATGTCTTAGTTGTGTTTATATGTTTATAACAATGTATCCATGTGTCCTTTTTTTGCCCCCATGCAGAAGTGTTAGAAAATCAACTCTCAATCCTAATGCCAAGGAGTTCAACCCAAGACCATTCTGCACTCCAGTGAGTATCTAAGTGATGCAGCAATGACCGTTTTACTTTAGGGCTGCACAGATTATTACTTTTTCTCATGAGGTTACAGTGCCTTTAATGCAAGATTTTACAATTCACTCACTCCCTACATAGCTGTTCATACTCAGCTACTTACATGGCTAATAAAAATGAATTTTCCACTGAGATTCCCATTTACATGTAGCCACATCTCTTCCCCAGCCTTGCAGACTGTTGTCTATATGGTTTGTGTAAGACGCACAGAGCTGACTATAAACAGGCAAGAGGTCGTGTGTCGCAAACTGCTGTAAAAACTCCATACTCCAGATGTGCTGTGTAATATGTCCAAAGAATGCTCCTAAAACCTGAACAATATCAGAATATGCCACATATCTTAATCAGCAAATATTAAATTTGGAATAAGGGCAAATTCAGAATATCTAAAGGGAATATGCTGTTTACGTGATCGATATCAAATTTCCAATATTCTCATATTCAGGATAATTGTGGAATACTAGTGTGCATGTAAATATACTAAATGCGCTACATTTAAGTTGTATATTAATTATAATAATCATAATAATCATAAATATAATAATTTTAGCTTTACTAAATATTATTTAAATTTAGTATATACTATCAGTACTTCAGTTTTAGAAGTTTGGACTACTTAGGGTGTCAGATTTTCATTCAGCAGTGTTGCAAACCTTGAAACTTAAATATTAGGAACATGCAACAAGATGAATATTGTAAGTGTCCTCTAGCATCATTCTGTCATTCTTGTGCATTTGTTTGTTATGCTGACCCACTTTTAATAAACCTGAAATTCCAGATACCAAAGCTACTATTTACCATTGAGAGTGGTTTGTAGTGCATGCAAATCACAAAATATTTACAACAGAATTTTCAAGGTTTTCTTCAGAACCTGTTCAATAATAATATTTGAGTTAAATTTTTTAATATATTCAAAGCAATGAGATGTAATCTTGATCCACACAGAAATTGCAACAAAAGTGTGAATAGTGAATGTAGTTTACAATGGATCCATTCATACGTATTTGTACAATTTGGTTATAGGCATGATAACAGCTGAGGTTTTGATTAATATGTTTGTCTTTTTTTTTTTTTTTTTAAGCCCAAACCAGCCACTACTCCGACTCTGACACGACCCCAGGGTCAGCCAAGTCCCTCCATAGTGGTGCAGCAGCCTCCAGGTGTTTATAGCCAGCCAATGTGCTTCCCACAGATGTACCCACTCACCCCAGTCAGCCCTGGAGTGCAGGTGAACATTTCCCACAATTCCATCTTTATACGCTCAGGAATGCCTTTGTGCTCCATCACTTTCTTTTGTGTCCTAATCCTCTGTTTTAGACTAATACTGTTAGTCTAAACCAGTATGCTTTTTTTGCTGTCTCCATCCCTGTTGCACTGTGGTTAACACTACAGTTTGGTTTTATCATCTGGCTGCCACTTGCTTGACCTTTTTGTGTGTTTCATGCTTCCTTGCCTCTTTATTCCATAGCTGAAAATCAGTTTCTTGTACTCTGATTGGATAGTATAGATTTCTGAAGTTTGTATGATCTGAGGATGAAGAATAGCCTGTATATGTATTTACAGTCTGGTCCATAAATATTTTGACATTGACAAAAGTTAGTTATTTCAGCTGTTTACCACAGTATAATAGGAGTTGAAATTAAATAATCAATAAATGCATATATAAAAAGTACTGTAATTCCTACACCAGTCACCTGATTTGAATGAAAATACCCTCAAATTAAAGCTATTATTATTATTATTATTATTAATAAAGCTCAAGTGAAGGTCTGCACATACAGCTCGTATTTCAACAATATACATCAAATTCAGTATACTGAACTGGTAGACAGCTAAAATATTCGCAACTTTGTTAGTGTCCAAGTATTTATAGGCATGATGGTACACACTAGTTATGTTTTATGTATGCTTGCTTACCTACAAATGTTTTTTTTTTCTCTTTAGTCCATATATCTCTATTTAATTTTAATCTATGTGAGTTTGAAACTTCTTGGGAACTTGTCAGTGATGTTAGTTTTTATTCTGGTGTGTGAATAGGTGTTGCAAGTCATTTTGCAGCAGCTTTGTTATTTGGCAGCGAATAAAAATGCTTGACTGAATTCTCTTTAAATCGTAGGTTTGTAGAAACACTACATTCATCCATTTTGTTTAAGGTTTCCTGTTATATTGTTCTAAGGAAAGCCTGATACAGCAGTAGATTCAAATGGTCTAGTATCCGACATATGATGCTCAAACTAAAGACTGGTTCTTTTTTCTGTCCCTTCTTTCCTCTCTCCATTAGAAAAGCATTATCTGGAAGGTTTGTGCAATTCTAAACTTTCTTCTATTTGACGTATTGATCGTATAATGAGATATTTGCTTGCTTATGTGCCCTGCAAATGGTTTGCCCATTTCTTACAATAAGCTTAAATGTTTCAGTTATTTTTCCTTTCTATATTTTGATATGCAACAAATGAATAACCACTCTTTTCTTTCTTTGCTGTTACATTTTTCTAATCTTCATAATTTTCAAATGGGCACTGTTTATTTTTAGTTATAAATGAGACTTGCTCTTTTTTAATTTTTTTGTTAATTTATTTGCATGATTTATCATTAAATAAGAAAGGACAGTATATGTAATATTCATGAGAATTATTTTTTTGAACAGTATGTCCCTAGCAAATGCAACATTTTTAACAGCAGGGTTAACTGTCTGTCTACCTACCTATCTATTTTAAACTCACTACAGTTAGTACTGATGGTGATTACGAGACCCTAGTGGGCAAACCTTAAGAAGTTTAAAATTTGCCATTAAGGCCCAGTGCCCAGTTTTGCCAAACTGCAACTGATTTCAGAGCATTTTGCCCAAATGTAAGTGGTAAAGAATCTGTTACTTCACCTATGTAAAGAAATCTAACAACATTATAGACTTTCACTGGACTTCATTCTACTGCTAAGAACAAATGAGCTAATGTCAAATAAGCATTCACTATAAGTAATATTAACTAAAATATTAAAAATATTAATTAAAAAGTAGAATAACTAAAAATATTAGCTGATTTATATATAGTCAGAAATTTGACACCAGTTGTCAATAACACAGACTTAAATAACACACCCATATCAAGCCAATAATAAATAAAAAATTCAATGGAGTTAGTAGCCTAAAGGAATAATTCCAGTGACATTTATTACATTCCTTTGCTACTTGCATGCTGTCATGGTTTGTGAGGTGAGGTGCTTCTTTCACTCATCATACTTTTGAACATTTTACCAAACAAGACCATTCATTAATTTGACACAGCACCATGTCTTGGGTGTATATTGATGCATACTGTATGGAATCCCAAGAGACTGCTGCACCGGTTTATTTCTGTAATGCTGATCAGTCAGTTGAGCAGTCAGTCCATGAATGACCAGGTCGCTCAGAAGTCTGGCACAATATCGGTGAAAATCGGAGACCTCCTAAAATGGGACAGTGTTCAGTGCTCTGACACCATTCCACTAGAGACCACTGATCCTTTGAAAGATTGTTGGTTCAAGTATATGAGGTCAATCATGAATAAAATCCATCACACAGCTCCTTATGTACTGTTCAAATGGGAAGTTAAGTTCAGCTATGTTCTGTTCCTCCTCTCTCAGCCTCCTGCTGTGTATCACGTTCCAGTTCCTCACATGACTGTAAGCCAGTCCAAGCCGTACAGACCAGGTAAAGGTGAGGATGCATTTTTACTGCGTGTGTGTGTGTGTGTGTGTGTGTGTGTGTGTGTGTGTGTGTGTGTGTGTGTGTGTGTGTGTGTGAGAGAGAG
>JAODVO010000017.1:10703332-10715955 GCA_025400055.1 Notarius lentiginosus
GTGGATGCAGTAATGAACTGTTTTCACAGACAATGGTTTTCAGAAGTGTTCCTGAGCCCATGCAGCAATTTCCATGACAGAATTATGTCTGTTTTTAATACAGTGTCTCCTGAGGGCCTGAAGATAATGGCCATACAGTGTTGGGTTTTGGCCTTGTCCCTTGAATACAGAGATTTCTACAGATTCTCTGAATCTTTTAATGATATGTACCGACGTGATCCCCAAATAAGAAAAAGTTGGGACAGTATAATGAAATTGAAATTAAAACTGAAAACAATGACTTGTAAATAAACTTTGACCTGTATTACACTCTAAACAATACAACAGCACATTATTTGATGTTTTACTTCATGATTTTTTTTTCAAAATAAACAAAAACTCATTTCAATTTTGATTCTTACAACACATTGAAAAAAAAATTGGGACAGTAAAGCATTTACCACTTTATAATGCTGCCATTCCTTCTCACAAAACTTAAAATATGTTTCGGGACTGAAGACACCAAGTGATGAAGCATTTCAGATGTTCTTTTGTCCCATTCTTCCTGCAAACAAGTTTTAAGATGTGCAATAGTACAGGGTCATCATTGTAATATTCATTTTAGAATTCGCCACACATTCTCTATTGGGGACAGAAGGGACAGGCACCCTCTTCTTCCATAGCCATGCCTTTGTAATGTGTGCAAAATGTGGTTTTGCATTGTCTTGTAGAAATATCCCTGGAAAAGATGTAGTCTTGACGGCAGTATACATTGCTCCAAAATCTCAGTGTACTTTTCTGCATTAATGCTGCCATCACAGAAGTGTAAGTTACCTTTACAAAGGGCACTGACGCAACCCCATACTATGACACACCCTGAATTTTTGACTTGTTGCTGGTCTCTTTTGTCTTTAGTCCGGAGCACACGACATCCATTTTTTACAAAAAAAGACCTAGAATACTGATTTGTCTGATCACAATACATGTTTCCACTGTGTGATGGTCCATCCCAGATGTCTCTGAGTCCAGAGAAATCAATGGTGCTTCTGGACACAGTTTACATAATGCTTCCTTTTTGCACAGTAAAGATTTAACTGACATATCTGGACATAACTCCATATTATAGTGCTTGACAAAGGTTTACCAAAGTAATCCTGAGCCCATGTGGTTATATCAGCTGTAGATGAATGATGGTTCTTGATCCAGTGCTGTCGGAGGGATCAGAGATCACAGAGCGTTCAGCTTAGTCGGGTGCCCTTGCCCTTTATGCAATGAAATTCCTCCAGATTCATTGAATCATTTTTATTATGCACCATAGTGGGTCAAATATCCAAATCCCTTCATATCTTTCTTTGAGGAACATTGTTTTTAAAGATTTCCATAATTTTCACATTTGTTGACAAACTGGAGATTGGCCCCTCTTTGCTCCTCAAAGACTAGGCCTTTCCCGGATACTAATTTTGTACCAAGTCATGATTACAGTCACCTGTTGATGTCACCTGTTTCAATCTCATCATTATTTCATTGTCTTACCTCATTACTAGCCCTAAACTGCCCCTCTCCCAAACTTTTTTCGAAGTTGTTGCATGCCTGAAATGCAGGTGTGGATGTTTAACAGATGAAATGAAGTTGATGAGACAAAACATGAAAAAATGAAATATTTGATTCATACTGTCTGCAATGAAATACAAGTCAAAGTAAATTTAGAAATCACTGCTTTCATTTTTATTTGCATTTTCCATACCGTCCCAACTTTTTCTGATTTGGGGTTGTAGTAACAAGTGTCAATGCAGTTACATTTGAATGGTGCACATTCAATGTAATTAGATTTAAAAGTTTTCTCTGAAGAGATATTGCTTAAATATTTTTCAGAGAAGTCATCAGTGTCGGCATTTTGTAACAGTCAGACCTAAAGCTGTTCCTTTAAGTTTTCTGACATAGGAAAGTTTATAGGAGAGAGGGCATTGCAGTTTCTCTTTAACATGCTAAGCTGCATTTTTTGTCTTATTAACATCAAAATACAGGGATAAATAAATTCATTAGGGATAAAATTAGCTCGTATGTTTAAAGTATTTTTCTGTGAAGCTGCTTTGCAACAATGCCTGTTGTTTAAAGCACAATACAAATCAACAGACTTGACACATAAAAATGTTGCTAGTGATGTAACAACTGTTTAACATTAAACAGTTTAATTAAGTGTAAATATAAATGGAAAATAATAAATTGTGTCTTTCAATAATAAATTACACTGGCATAAAAGGAATAAAACCCTGAGTATGTTTTTGGAAAATAACATTCGTGGCTAATGTGGCTTTGCATTCGGCCACATTACATCAAAGTGCTATTTATTATTTTCCTATAACAAAACAAATCTGTCATGTTTTATTCTGCACATAATAATGCTGTAACTGCAGAAGTGAGGGTAGTCTGCCACCCAAATCATATCTGGTCAGTGGTGGTCGCTTTCCATCAATGTATGAGGTAGAGGGGGTTTGACAAATTGTGTACATAGAGCCAAAAAAAAAAAAAAAACCACACAAGCCTGCCATTTTTAAATTCATGTTGCTGACTTATAAGACACAGTATGTAGCTCATGGGCCCAAGCGAGTGCTCAGATATGTAGCTCATCGTCCTACACAGTCCTTTTTGAGAGGAAAAAGGGGGGGGGGGATTTCTGTCTGAAGCCACGCCGATTTTGGATTTAAATCCAAATACAGATGCAGATAAAGGCAGTGGCACCTAAAAAAGGTACAGGTACAGTTTGTGCCATACCCTAGTGTAAAGTGAACTATATGGTACAGTAGGTGTAGCTAATATGTTTATGACATTGGGTGTGGAGTGACTTACATTTATCCAACTAAGCAGTTGGGTTAAGGGCTTTGTTCAAGGGCTTGGCAGTGTTGGGATTTGAACTCAACCTTCCAATCAGAAG
Source organism: Notarius lentiginosus (assembly GCA_025400055.1). Lineage (NCBI taxonomy): Eukaryota > Metazoa > Chordata > Actinopteri > Siluriformes > Ariidae > Notarius > Notarius lentiginosus. Next base: position 10,706,244 of record JAODVO010000017.1, read on the forward strand.
CCCAATGTCTTAACCACTAAGCTACCACCACCATAACTGTTACTACTATTACTGTAACTAACTGTTAATACAACCATTGTATTTGCCTACTGCCTTCCAGATTAGCTTTAGCCAGTTTGCAGAGTCTTAGTACAAGTCCCTATCACACATCAACAAACCCACTTCCCATTTTGAGCCATGCCAACATGTGCCTTGGAACATTTGCTTTTGTTTCTGTAACTTGCAAATGTACAGTATATACTGTACATTGTATCCTTTACTTTGTGCTTTAAGCGTTGATCAATTTCTCGAATCACAGTCATAAGTGCTATTTTATAATATGCTTTATCTCTATCAGGAATGCTCCATCAGAGGAGGTTTCTGTGACTGAAATCAAGAGGAAGCAGGAAGAAGTTGTAAGCAGACTGAAACATGAGGTGAAAAGTTTTTTTTTTGCCTTTGTTATAAAAGCAGTTATGCATTGTAAATTCTTTCAACTGTATTTTCTGTAAATTCCATTATAAGTAATCATGTGAATTTTCTCATTTTTATATTTCTTAGTGCCACTTTTTTTTTTAACCAGGTGGAGATCCACCACTGGCACAATGTATATAAATGTGGGCAGCAACAGCGTCGTATCCTGCTTTACCATCACAGAGACATCCTAGACATCAAGAAGTCAGCTACTCACTTTAGAGAAGTGCTAGAGAACCAGGCCATGAAGGAGACTGATTCCAGGCCCAGAGATACAGCTTTAGTGCCAGTAAATACTCTGCATCTCCCTGCCTTCAGCTGGCATCCTGCCCTCCAGCTAGTGCCTCTCTATTAATAATTGTCATCATATATAAAAGGCCATAAGTGTTATCATTGTACTGGGGGGAAGGATTTTGTTTGGAGAGCTGGATTTTACCCATTTATCCACAGTGTTCAGGTGCCGCTCCATAACCATGCTGTGTTATTTCTTATTTTCTGCAGGAGGGAAAGAGTTTAATCACAAAGCATGGGATTATTCCAGCTGCCAGAGGCAAAGATAAGCTGCCAAGTAAGCAGGGGAGGCAAGTGTCGCCATTCACTTCTCCTGTCATGCATTAAACAGAAGAGTGCTGTTTAGTATTGTTTTACAGTGACCACTGAATTCTACTCTGGTTTGTCATGCAGCCTCTTAGGGATTTATGAAATACTGCAGTGCAGCATTTAGTACACACCAGGGGTGTGAAGCATGACACACATCACTAGGCGATTTTTGGTTGTTGTTTTTTTGAAGCATAAGCCTGCAGCACAGGACAGGAATATCATGAGCTTGTTATCTTAGGTATGCACTGTACTCTATCACTGTTAGAATGTACCACTCAGAGTAATTACTCTAAGTAATGGAGGGAAGCAGAGAGAAAGAGAGGGAGATTACAGTGGGGGGATGGACAGGAGAGGCATAATGATGTGAGAGAGAGGGAGGGGGAGGAAAGGAGGGCACGGCTGAAGAAAGGGATGCAGGCTGCTGTATGCTGCTCTTCCAGTTTACACTAAGATGGGACTGCAAGTGGTAATTTGGGGAGTGGCTGCAGTTTCTCAATAGGGATCCTGAAGGAGGATAGACTAATGTATCTCGATCTGTTAGATTCTGTGGCTCTGTCATGCCACTATGCCAGCCATGAACAGGCCAGGGTAGGTACTATATAAGACATTAGAGTCTTGCTTTTATGTCTGTCTGTCTCTCTCTCTCTTTTGCATGCAAGGCCTGAGTGTCTTTATATTATATAAACTTGTGACTTGAAAACTAACACGAGTGGAAAAATGATATCAGGGATTCCACCAGAGTGCAGTTTCTGAGATCATCAATGTGGTCTTTCATGTGGAATGATGAAGCAGTTTTATGTGACTCCGAGAAGCAGATCCTGATGCAACATGAAGCTGTCAGGATATGGCCTAGGCTGACCTTAAGTCAACAGAGTTAAAGCTAACTTTATTTTTGCTTCCACAGGTTTCTTACTAAAGCAGGCCTGAGGAGACTTCTAACAACAGATGAGGTGTGGAGTCTTGGGAGCAAGAGAAGTTTGGGAGAACATAATATCCCAACAGAACAAGAGATCCTACAGACAGCAGGGGCCAAAGATTCAAGTGACCCAAAATGCTTCTCAGTATACAGCCATCGAAGCAAGCCATGCCATCACACCAGCGCTGAGAGAAAAGTAAAAAGAGAGGATGGAAAATCTTCACATGAGCAAGAATCATTTAAGGCATACTCTAAACCTCATGGTTACGGTGGGTCAGGTCTAAAAGAGCTTTTATAAATATAGATCTAGCATGTTCTACAGTTGTTTAAACACTTGGATATAATTATTGCAGCCAAACAATTGTCAAAATATGTAACAAAACATTCTTCTCTCTTTTTTTATTTTAATCACAACAGTAAAACTTGATACATTTTTGGTTCCTTTTGAACATCAACACCAAATCATTGTTGAGGCTGTAATTCATTTTCAGTGGTGATGTACAGTGTATGTCCAGCATTTTTGCTGACTCATGCGTTTTGTTGAGTGATGCAGCCATTAGTAATATACTGACCTACTGTGGTAATTAGAAAATGCAACAATACAGTCAGTTCCTAAATTATTGTTACCTTTTCTTGAAAATTAACAAAATGTATATACTGAATAATATGGACCAAATACAAATATGGAATGAACAAATAAACATATATACAGTACATATACATATGTATATATGTAATATAAATAAATCATATACAAGCCCGGCAGAAAGGTTCACAGGATGTGCATCAGGACAGGGATCTCACAGGACAAGAAACATTGTATAGGTGTGAGTTTATCATTTTCATGCAGGCACAAGCAAGTGGTCAGATATTACGCTTGTGGGACAAACAAAGACCACATTCATTAACATGAACAGGCAGCACTGAGTAATGCATTTACAGTTTTCATTCATTCATCTTTAGTAACTGCCTGTTCTGGAATGAGATTTAAAAACATCTTTATTTGAGATTAATTATGAACTGGACTGATGGATCTGAGGTTGAGGAATTGTCAATGCAAGCATTCACAGACCATGCTGACAGTGAGGGATATTTCTCCCTCCAGGTTTCTCCCAGTAGTTTACAGTAGTTCAGGGGCATAGTTATTCATGTGTTTAAAAAAAACATCCCTTTTAAAATCCAAATACAAAGATACTGATACACTATATAGCCAAAAGTTTGTGGACATCTGACTGTCTTCTCATTCAGATTTATTTTCCCTTTTGCTGTTATAATAACCTCCACTTTTCTGTGAAGGCTTTCCACTAGATTTTGGAGCTTGGCTGTGGGGATCTGTACTCATTCAGCCACTGGTGATTTAACATTAGTGAGTTCAGTCACTGATGTTCAATGAGGTGGCCCGGCATGCAGTCAGCATTTCAATTTATCCCCAAGGGTATTTAGTGGGATTGAGGTCAGGGCACTTGAGTTCTTCCACACCAGTCTTGGAAACCCATGTGTTTATGGATCACGCCTTGTACATAGGGGCATTGTTATGCTGGAACAGGTTTGGGCTTCTTAGTTCCAGTGAAGGTAAATTGGAATACTACAGCACACAAAGACATTCTATCCATTTGTGTGCTTCCAACAGCACTGAGTATCATCATGGTAACCAATCAAAACATCAATCTTCACAAGATCATAAGCCAGAAAGTTTTAATTAAACATGGTGATTATGTTAATGGACAAAATCTTTCATCAGACCACAAGACTAAATTTCCTTTTGTGGGTTTTGTGGGAACAACAAAAGTCATGGAGAGTTCAAAATTCTGTAAAATACCATTATTAAAAGAGAAACCCTAAAATGCATAAGAATTATTTTATCCAACTGATTGAGTGAAAATGTTGAATTAACATTGGTAATACTTTTACACAGCGTTTTGCCTGTTCTTCTAAAGTGTGCCAATACTTTTACACAGCGTTTTGCCTGTTCTTCTAAAGTGTGCCAATACTTCTGGAGTTGACTGTATTTGCATATTCATAATTTAATAGCAATTTTCCATTTGATTATTCTAGATTTTCTATGGTATTCAACAGTTTACAAGTAAAATTTTACTTGTCCTTACAGAGTCTAAGCCTTCAAAAAAGGTCAAGAGCCCTTTGCATAAAACTGATCCTCATCTAAAGGTGAGGCCAACAAAAAGCACTGAAATACACTCAGGAGAAAAAGTCCATTGGAAGCCTCGAAAGGATGTGCATCATTTCACATCAGAACACAGCCAGCCTAGTTGTCGAACATCTGACAATGCCCCCATTGTGTCCTGTTTGTCCTCTGACATAGAGGAAGACTTGCCTTATGACTATGAAGACATACATCAAAAACCTAGAGAACGAACAGAAGCTAGGTTTCAAGAGCTATTAAGGTCACCTTCTTCTTCATTTGAAATGACAGTAGACTATGGTGAAGTAATAACTGACAATCTCACTCTTAATGTGCAGAACAGCCATCAGTCAAAAAACATGGTATTCAACAATAACCATGAGATTTGTGATGTGTCCAGGAAGTCAAACACAGCTTATACTCAGATACATGAGACTGATTTAGTCTCACAGATCTCTGAAAATCTGAAATTGAAGAACATAAAAGATTCAATCAGAGATAAAACACTTGTTACAAATTCAGTCCATGCTGTAAGTAGGACAAAAAGGACTGACAGCCCATCCTGTGATGATAGCCTTTCTGAGGCAGAAGATAAATCAGAACCATTTTCCCTCCAGAGTGAAGGACTGGGCTGGTCTGAAGAAGAGAAGGATGTTCACATTGAAGAGAAATCTGAAGCAGGCACCTTTTCTTTAGTCTATGCTGAGAAGTTTATTATCATCCCAGACTCACCTCCACACTGCCACCAATCCAACACTAAACACTGTGAAGTGGATCCCTATGGCCTGCTCCATAATGACAAGCAAATGGCAGCAGAGTCCAACCTGTCAGAGATCCTCTCTCCTGTAGATGAGGTCTTGTCATATGGAAGTGCTGAACTTCCTCCATCACTTAAAGGAGGAGGTGGACCAGGACTAGACATCAAGTTACGACCTCCTCCTCCTGCCTTTGAGATTATCACATGGACTAGTGAGGAAGATCTTCCAGCTCCACCTGATTTTCTTGAAGACATTTCCATTAATAGTGAGAACATACCTCCTCTTCCTGCGGACTTGTCTTGTAAGAGAGATACAGAGAGGCTAAGTGAGACCAATGTTAATAATGATGCTAACACTAGAGATATGTATGAAATGCTTCCTCTTGCAGAACAGGATCAGGAAGATGAGGGTTCTGAACACACCAGCTCGCTTCCTGTGGATGACAGTAATGAAAGCCAAGATCCTTTGTCCTCCTTTAACATCGGAGACAAGGTTCTTGTCTGCAACTCAAGGCCAGGAGTTCTCAAATATAAAGGCTGCACCACTTTTGCTGATGGCTTCTGGGCTGGTGTCGCACTTGATACATCCAATGGAAACCACAATGGAACATTCCAAGGTGTGAAGTATTTTACATGTGAGAAGAGCTGTGGGGTCCTGGTGAGAGCCAAGGACATTTCTCATCTGCATAGACAGCATTGTAATGATGCAGATACAGGTATGGATGAAGATACATTCTCAGATGAAGATCCCCCCAATAACCAAGATGGGATTAATGGGAATAAACCCTCTGGGAAGAGGAAAAGAAGACAAGGTGGCAGACATTGCACTTCTGAACATGGTTCATCAGCTCTAAAAGAGACATTCCATCAGGAGCCATGTGAAAACAATGAAGCTACAGACAATAAGTCACCAACTTTTTCAACAGCTAGTGAAAAAACACCATTAAAAGTGAGCCAGAAACACTAGAGTACTTGATTTCATAATTTTAATTCGCAAAATGTGCTCTTTTGTGATCATGAAACAATCTATTTTAGATTGATTGTACAAGCCCTCTGGATGACTCTGAGGCTCTGATAGAGAGGTTGACTGAGGAGATTTTTGCAGATGCTTTAAAGAATATACAGAGAATGGAATCAACACATGATGGTAAACGAAAGGAAATTGTAAGCAATCAATTTTATGCTTCATTAAAATTGAACGTTGACCATACTTTTCCAGAATTACCAAATTTGTCTCAGTGTTTTCTATTTTGAACTTTAACATTTTTAAGAAAAAAGAAGGTGGAAATGTGATTAACAAACCACACCTCATGGATAAGTGGCAGCAGGTGTTTCCGGTAACTCCACCACAAATACAGGTCAAACCTCATGAGCACAGCATTGTGTACAGACTGGTTGATGACACAATTGAGACCCTCTGTGGCCAGGGAAATGGAAGTGCACTTGGTGCTTGTGAAACACCAAACTACTTACTAGATGATGAAAGCCGGAAAACCTACAGGAAGGTGAGTTTGCCTACTTGATTTAAACTGCTGGCACTCTGTAAGACTCTTATGTGTGTATTTACCGGTCATTCTGTATTCATATCAGGTCCTTTTCCAGTTAGCATCTGATATTCTGCACAATATTTGTGCTAATATATTGGAAGTGAGTGGAGCGTTTCAAAAAACAATAGATAAATCAATTATCTCACTGCTACAGACAAGACAAATTTCAGTCAATCTTTTAAAGGTAAGATCAGAAATAAAAGGTTTTAGTGTGGAATTATCAAGAAATCATTAATATAATCAAGTTTAATGTTGGTACTGAAATACAGCTGATGTAAATACACTGAATTGGAAATATATCTACATTTGATCAAGAATGCAGTGAAAAGGGAAACACAGAAAGTGCTCAATTTGGAACAAACCGATCAAGAAATGACAGAGATGCTGCAAACACTGTGCAAGTACTGGCATGCGAAGAGGGACAGAGTGGATTACATCCTGGTTTGTACATCAATGTTTAATTGAACATCGATATGAAAACTTAATATTATTTCTGTAGCTTAATATATACTGTCTTGGTTACTATCAATAACGCACACATTATATCTTTTGTAGATTCAGGAGCTTCACAATGAGGAGAAGGAGTGGGTGGATTACAGTAATGACCAGATCACTGTGAAAATGCGACTGGCCAATGAGATTTTCAGCCTGCTTCTGGATGACACTATATCTATTCTTAACCACATATACAGTATATATATATATATATAGAGCAGACAGCAAATGATCTAGATGTGGCATCCTTATCATGGCTTTTGGAAAATTAGACAAATGTTGTCACATCTTGATTTTTTGTGATTTAGGTCAATTCTATGTATAATCTTAAAATAGAAACTAAATAAAGGGAGGGTGTGTTCATGTACATTCTCGTCTGGGATCCAGTCACCAAAATTTGAGAGAACCTGACATGGCTTGTGATAATTTTTGTGTCTTTTTTCTTTATTAATTTGGACATTTAAGGTTCACTGACTGAGTGGTCTGCTCTACCAGAAACGTTGTGGGGGGAAAAAAATCGTGGCCATTTTTTGTATAAGCACCCTTTATTTTATGACTGAAAATTTGAAAAATGCTTTTTTTTCCTTTTCCTTAAAATCCTCAGTGGCTTATGTAGACAGTCAATAAATACATCCCAGATACACAAAGCATGTGTTGACATCAAGTTGAGAAATACACTTACAAAACCTTTCCAACTGATTTAGAATAATTGTTTATGCAAAAGTGCCTCTGTTTTTTTTTTCTCGCTTTTTTTCATTATTTTCATGTTTAATTTATTAGTAGTCAACTATGCCCTGAGTTAAGACATCAGCCAATGTGTAATTTTTGTTTAGGAAACATTGTAGTCATTCCACAGTAAACATTCTGAAAATCAAACCAAAGCCAACAGATCTGTGGTGATTTTATTATCCCTACCCACAAACTGCAAATTGCAGTACAGATGTCACCATTTTTTAATGTATTTGATATGACTACTATTGCATTTTGTACGTGATTGAGTTATTATTGGAGCTTCCAGTTATGTTCTGCTTAATTTTCCAGTTATTCCAGGCCAAAGACAAGAAACCAAAATATTATTTATCTTTATGATAAACCCTTGTTTTTCTTCTTTTGGGATGTTGCAATTATAATATAGTGGTAAGGTACATAAGAATCTGGCTTGCCAATTTAGGACTGTGAACATAATCCATATATATCAATTATGATTGACTGCTGCAGGACCTGAAAATCCAAAGCCTTGCAGCCTTAATCATGGAGCCCGAGCTCTCAACCAAACAGCCAAAGAGAAAGCAGCCTTGTACCAACTATACTGCTTGTCTAATATGTCAGAAAGCAGACAGTAATGCTGGCCCACTTCTAAAACTGACAAATCAAGGCTATCCTGTACTCCTATATGCTGTAACCAACAGAAATTCAGACTTGAGAATGAGCTGGAACCTCAGTGTGAATGTCTGGAAAGAAATTCTGTGTGGCATGAACGATGTCATACCAAGTACACAAATTACAAAACTGTTGACCAGAAAAGAAAAGAAAAAAGCAAAGCAAGAATGCACTTTGTCTGAAGCAGAACTCTCCACTTAGCCAGACAGCAGTGCTCCACAAACATGGTTTTCAATGCCACGACCCATCAAATACAAGGAAGAATGTTTGTGGAAGAACTCGCACTACCAAGGGGGATAGATCCCTTGTTTTGATCACCACTTATGATAGACAGAATTCAGTCTGGAAGAAAGCAAATGAACTTAAAGATGCAGATATGCAACACAAGATTTGTGGTCCTGATGTAAACAAGTGTACTGACATGATTACTGATGACTTCCAGTACCACAGGGACTACATGGATTTCTACCTGACAAGACGCATTCAGTACTGACACAAGTCCATTTGATGCTGCACTGGCCCAACTGACTTCTCACATAGATTAACCCCTGTTTAGAGATGGTGCCATATTCTTTGTTACAGCTTAAAGAGATGAATTCCAAAAATACCTAGAAATCTATGGACTTGTCAATGTTAAATCATACAGATCTCAGTCCTTGGTAGCCTACCTCCAAAGACACTAAGAAGTAGATGGCAAATGCAAGATAATTGTTGTGCTACAGAAAGAATAGTGTAGCCTGGTTTGCTCTGCAGATTTGAGCAATGGCTGCCTGCTCACCAAGTTGAATGAACTAAAAGAGACAGCTGAAGAGGCAGAGTATGAAGAAGAAAGTGAAGTGACACCTGATGAAAAAAAAATCATTTTTCAATTTTACAGTAAACAAACAAACAAAAAGTATGGCATACTATGTCAGGTCCAACCTATTTTATTGTGCTTTTGAGCCTGTTTGAGCTCAGACTATTAGTATGTTAATTTGTGATTATGATGCTATAGATAACAGATAATTCATTACAGTTAAAGTAGTGGGTGGCATAGTAGCACAGTGGGTAGTGTTGGCACCTCACAACTTTAGTGTCCCTGGTTCGATCTTGAGCACGGGGTACTGTCTTTGTAGAGTTTTGCATGCATTTGTGTGAGTTTCCTGTGGTTTCCACAGTTTCTTCTCCAAAAACATGACAGCTCATGGATTGGCTACTCTCCATTGCCCCAGGTATGAATAAATGTGCAAATGTGTGTGTTCATTGTGCCCTGCAATAGACTTATGTTCCCTGAATACCTGCTGCACACCAAATTTCCTTTCTTAAAGGATAATAAATTTGTAACTTGAACTTGATCGTCATCACATCCAATGTCAAGTCAAGTCAAGTCAAGTTTATTTGTATAGCGCTTTTAACAAAAGACATTGTCGCAAAGCAGCTTTACA
>JAODVO010000017.1:10810825-10821141 GCA_025400055.1 Notarius lentiginosus
GAAAGGCCCTCGCCGGCCACGGGGCTCGAACCCAGACCTTCTTGCTGTGAGGTGACAGCGCTAACCACTACACCACCATGCTGCCCCCAACACTGTATTATTAGGGTTAATTATAATCACACAGTTTTAATAGCTGTCCAAATATCATAAAGCATAACGCATTCTGATACAACTATAATATTAAATCAGAAAATAAATAGATAAAATAGGATAAGATAGGCAGTGGTTAGCACGATCACCTCATAACAAGAAGGTTCTGGGTTTGAATGGCATGGCCAATGGGGGCCTTTCTGTGTGGAGTTTGCATGTCGTGTCTGCATGGGTTTCGTCCCCAATTCAAAGACATGCAGATTAGGTAAAAATTGTTAAACGTGGTGTACGTCACTCTGTATAAAAGCATCTGCTAAATACCTGTAATGACTAATAATGACTAATGAATTTGCTGGTCAAATTAGGCCTTTCTGTGAGGAGTTTGGATGTTCTCCTAATGCTTGCATGGGTTTCCTCTGGGTGCTCTGGTTTCCTCCCACAGTCCAAAAACATGCAGATTAAATGAAGTCAAAAGTCAAAGTTCCTGTCGTGCCAAGACCTGGTCTTCCTTAGTATTAATCAGGCCCTTGAGGTGCATTGGATGATGCCGATCTCCATTTAGCTGGGGTTACACTGGGGGCTAGTTCTCTGATAACTGCGAAGGTTTGACTTACTACTCGCATCTGTATTTCAGCATGCCTCGCTAGATGACAGTAGGTACCATTTTTAGAATTGTATTTGGTAGAACTCTCCCAATCAATGCCATAACCTAGAGATGTGGTTGCCAGGGCAATGGAACGCTTGCAAACATGTCTTCTACTTTTTGTGCTGAACTTGTAGAAGATGGGTTTTTATGGCTTTTTTTTTTTAGTTTTGGATTAGATCAAGTGGCTATTCTAAATTTCCCATAGGTGTGAATGTTACCTAAGGGTTCTACATAACATTTACAGGTTCACCTAAAAGGACAAACCAATATAACCTTAACAAATGTAAAAAAAATTTCAAAGAGAACATGTGAATTTTTAACTATTACCATATTCTGTAATTAATTTACATAAGTAATTCCAATGAAGAACAACTTTTATTCATCACACGCTTGTGAAATTCCTCTCTGCATTTAACCTATCTGAAGCAGTGAACACACATGCACATACACGTGAGCAATGAGCACACACACATACCCAGAGCAGTGGGCAGCCATGCTAACAGCACCCAGGGAGCAGTTGGGAGTAAGGTGCCTCACTCAAGGGCACCTCAGCCCAAGGCCGTCCCATATTAACCTAATGCAGTATCTTCATTATTTTTTGTGTAATAAGCACTTGTACCATCACCTATGAAAGTAACCTGTGACTTCTTTAAAATGAACATTTCCATTCAAAAAGTTTACAGAACTGTCCTGGGATACCTGAAATAGACTGCACAGTCCCACTTGTTTTACTGTTTTATAAAGTGCAGTAATGTAGACATAAGAAAATTAAAAAATATGACTTTTTGTATTTTTTAAACATCTTTTATTGCATTTGCATGTCATCCATACAATGAAATTATGATTTTAGTGTGAGGATAAAAGCTGTCATTCAGCTGCATCTTGACCCGGCCCCCATTGTGACGTCACACCCATAAGGTCATATGATTTTGACCACATGTCCTCACTACGAAGGGTTAAATAAATAAACACAAGCTAGTTTTATCCAGTACTACATAATCTCTAAACAATCGGTTTGCGTTGAAGCCTCGTCAAACAGATTTACTTGACAAGTCAATAAAAAATATAGTACAAAAAGCCTGAATAGTTTGTCAGCGGTGGACTGTTGCACACTTTGAAGTTGTTTTTATTTGTTTGCACAGAAGAGTTAGGAGCTGGATGGTGGTTGTAATTGTAAAACACCCTTCGCTTGCTGCGGGCTCAGTATGAAACCGCTATGTGGGTGCATTTCATGAAGCAGTCAGTTGGCGTGTCTATTTATAGGAATAGACTGGAATAGAACTCGCAAGAGTTACAACAGGGCAACACAGGATCTGGGCATGGACATGGTGGACCAGTTACCTGGCCACTCTACACGAAATAATCAGACGCTCAGACAAAACAAACACTGGACTCTACGCTAAACCCTGGTCTAGAAGATCGAAATGCCTACAAGCCAAACTAGATCTAGGGCGAGAGACCGGAACAACGTACTGAACAGAGCGGAGTTCATGTCTCTCCAGCAGCCGCTGAGAAGCAGCAGTAACGCCGAAGCTCGTGCGCGGAGGCCGTCACACAAACAGCCGCAGTATGCACACGCAAGCGGCGGAGACGGCATGCAGCAGGAGTCGGGAGACAGCAGCAAGGACAGAAAAGAGCTCCCGGAGGAGGACTGCATGCAGCTCAACCCGTCCTTCAAGGGCATCGCGATGAACTCTCTGCTAGCCATAGATATCTGCATGTCAAAGCGACTCGGCGTGTGCGCGCATGCGACATCGTCATGGGGCAGCGCGCGCGCCATGGTCAAACTGCTCGCGCTCACCGGCCACGGCATCCCGTGGATAATCGGCACGCTGGTGTGTCTCACCAGGAGCAACACACTAGCTGGCCAGGAGGTTTTAGTCAATTTGCTGCTTGGTGAGTTTTACAGCCTGGCAAAACCCCACAGTGTTGAATGAACACCTGCAGTGCTCGTTTGTGACCTGCTGGAAACAAACGAACACTGAGTCAAATAAACATCGTGTTAATTTGACACCGGGGATTTTGCTGTGAACAGGGATTCATTTTAACATCCTTAAACCAGTAGCTACACTCAGGGTAAAAGTGCACTTAAGATAGACATCTAACTGTTGCCCAGTGCCGATGGACTGTTCAGGAATGAATCGATTCTGTACGACCGACTCTTTTTGGTGAGCCGTGTCGATTCACAAGCACGATCGAACATGCAAAAGATACAGGTTGAAAAAGTTTAAAAACCTGCACTCCGTGACGTCTTCCGTGTGTTTCTTGAATCTAGATATAATACTTTTGCATTTATTTCTTAGATGAAAAGCAAACAATACGTTACTTTTTAGAATCACGAAACAGATTTCTGGACGTCCAGTCTTAGTGCTGAATCAAACGAATCAGAACTCAAATAATTCGATTCACTAAAAGAAATAGATCGAAAGAATCGAATCAGAGTAGTAATGAACATCCATTTTATGCAGAATTAATCAGATGAACCCGTGAATAGGCCACCATTCATTCATCTTCACTAACCATCTGCAGCAGACGAATTATGGACCAGTAAAACATCAATAGGCTAACTAAGCATTAGGCTTATTGGAAATTAATTTGTCTTGTATTAATTTGTATTCGATAGTCACATCATAGAGAAGCATCATATTCACAAAATCAACAACAGAAATAAACAAGCCAGTTTATAGCATAAACTGATAGAATAAAATAGAGGAGGTTTTGAGGATGCTGTTAGGTTTGTAGGTCAGTAGATATGGGAATATGAGAGAGAGAGAGAGAGAGAGAGAGAGAGAATATGTGACCCTCTCCTCGGTTTATTGTGCTGATTTCTCAACTGACATATTACCAACAGTCAAGAGCTTTATGTTCTACTTAGTATAATGTCTTGTAATATTTGACGCTTTTCCCCCAATTACATTTACCCCCGAAATAATTTAATATTCTGTGTTAAAATTAGACTCCCTTTAGTGCTGTCTGCACATGTGATAATGAATATGTACCAAAACTCTTTTTCACTTCCAGCTCTCTTATTGGATGTGATGACTGTGGCAGGAATGCAGAAGTTGGTGAAACGCAAAGGACCCTGGGAGATATCACCCAGTTTCCTTGACTACTTGGCCATGGACATCTACTCCTTCCCGGCAGCACATGCAAGCCGTGCAGTCATGGTGTCTAAGTTTTTGTTAGCACATTTGGTTCTTGCGGTTCCTTTGCGCATTTTGCTTGTTCTGTGGGCCGTGCTGGTGGGTATGTCACGTGTACTGCTGGGCCGCCACCACCTCACAGATGTAGGATGTGGCTTCGCTTTAGGATTTCTCCATTACAGTCTAGTGGAGATGGTGTGGTTGTCTTCCAGCACATGTCAGGCTTTAATCTCTATTGGGACACTTAACTGGAGCCCCCTGTATTGATCAGTGTGTGTTTACCTGCAGCCTTTTAATCAGGCTAAAATCTGTGGGCCCAGTGCCCATACTGCAGAGTTATAGTGATCATGCATTTGTGCATATCTGGAGAGAATCTAAAATAGTTTTGAAACTTGAAATAAACATTTTATTTTCTGCAAAGCTATATAGACCTGACAATTGGGAGGCAGTAGGTATGCACACAGGCTGAAAATTTGATGTAAACACATCAAGGTCCATGCAATGAATTCTAATGTTTTGCATGGTGATAAGGCAAAAACATCTTTGTGCAATGGATGTGATTATTTGCTTTGCTTTTTTGTGTTGTTGCTGTTCTGAGTGAGAGGATTTTTGCTCAGGGATTTTTGCAACAGCAATATATTGTGTCATACAAAATCTGTTTTATTTTCAACTGAATATCATTTTAGAATAAAACTTCAAATATTGGAGGTAAAAGGAAAAAAAAAAGCTTGCTGTCAAGAAAAAAAATCTACAATGAAGTATATACATATGTATGTACATTACTGGAGCTCTTTCACATACCTGCAAGACTTGTGATTTATTATGAGCCTTTGACAGAAGTGCTATACTGTGTGAGACTGCTGTGTGTTTGGAGGGAGAGAGAGAGAGAGAGCTGTTACTTTTATATTGTTTATTTATTAACCTAAAGTATGCAAGAATGTTTGATAGAAAAATCTAAATCCAGAAAAACATAATGCATTGTTCCAGTATAAATAATTATACATCCAGTGTCTTTTTGAATAAAGTTTGGGATGTAACTGTCTGCATTTGCATCATTTTATGGGGTCTAAACAACACCATCCAGTAAATAATAGTGACAAAATGGATTTATTTTATTGAATTTCATTTCATTAAAAGGACAGGGCAATTGTCAATGATGCCAAAATGTTAACCTATTCTATATTATAAGAATACTTCATTATAACGGTGTCTTGTTGCTGTGTTCTAATTATATTCAGATAATACAAAACCTTGTCATGTGCGCATTGAAAGACAGAAAAATTGTCTCCTGTGATCAGGCTGTGAACAGTCACTAACTTCTTTGGCAGTGCTGAGGGTTTCACAGCTGTCGTTGTCACTCTGTTTCATCTCTATAGCAGTTATCAGGTAGCACTAGTGGCACTGAACTCTGACTCAGCAGGCTATAAATACAAGTCCTCACTCCATGTTCTTTCAACCAGTACACCACCGGCTGGAGAATATCACTGAGCAGTATTCAGTACACTGTCAGAGACAATAAACAGAATCACTAGCGAGTGGGAGTGTAATAGGTAGCCCAAAGGAAAAAAAAAAAAAGGCAAAGCAATATTTCAGAATGTGAATTCAGGGAGGGGTTGGAAGTGGGACTAAAGGGACTAATTAAGATTTTTCTCCTCCAGAGAAATATAAAACAAAGGTTGGTGAGGTTCATAAAAATTACAATTATCGCACCATGCTGTTGAATTCTCAAATCTGATTGTTCAGAAGGTGTAGTTTAATTGTGTATAACAGCAGTTCTAACAATAGTGCCACCTGTAATTCAAATCATGAGTTTATATTAATGTGTACATTCTATATGATGAACTTATATGATGCATTTTTATGTATGAAAACATTTATACAACCCCTTCGGACATAATGTGTACAATTGTACACATGAAGTTCCATAGCATGAAGTTCCATAGCATTTTTCCTTGTGTCTGAAGGGGATAACATGTATGGAAGGAGTCTTGTGTAGTGTGTTTCAAGTGAACAAATTTTCTCCCATAGGAAAGTCTTCAGCACAGGCAAGCTGAATAGCTGTGTTTTGTTAGAGAATGAAAATGAAACTGGTGAGTGAATGACTTAGTGAATAGCTGCTATAATGTAAAGAATTATAGGAAATAACTTGGCACAGTGTGTCTTTCTTTAATAATTTTTTAAAAATTGTGATCTTTGCCAAACTGTTGTGGTATATGAGGTATGTGCTGTTGTAAAATAATCAACGTTGGAGTGGTACCATATCTTATCTGTTGACAATTCCCCAAATTTGATATCTATGAAAAGAAACCATAACTATCAAGGCAAAGCATTCTTTGTGGATAAGCTAGTACTGTACTTTAGTTATGGTTTGCTATAGTGGAAAGTTTTGCCATTTTATAGTGGAGATATCTAACATATTTCTGAAATCCCATAATATACTGCATTATATTATACAAGTGTTTACTGGGAAATACACCACTTGTATTTTTCATACAAGCTACATCCAGGACATGGAGAACCAAAACCATGACATAAATCTTGATATGTCACACGTGAGGAAATCGATGAATTGCTTGGATAAATTTGGGTACTTTTTGTTTGTAAATGTATTGATATAATAAAAATAACATCATGTTGGCTTGAAGATACAAAGTTTATCTTCTTGTGTTGAAAAACTCGTATTTTTCATATGAAATACATTGCAGATCTGAGTGACATATTTAAATAACATTGACTGGTGTTGAGTGGTGTATCAGATATATTCCATTCAGCTAGCATGATCCTGAACGAGTCGAAGATGAATGCCTGTCTCCCATTTAAAACATTTGGCACATTATGAAGCACAAAATATGACAAAGGAGACCCCAAACTGTTGAGCAACTGAAATTGTATAGCAGGCAAGAAAGGGACAACATTTCTCTTTCAAAAAACTACAGCAATTGGTCTCCTCAGTTCCCAAACGTTTATAGTGTTGTTAAAAGTAGAGGTGATGCAGCACAGTGGCAAACGTGCCCATGTCCCAACTTTTTTGAAACATCTTGCTGACCTCAAATTCAAAATGAGTATATATTTTTCAAAAAACAATAAAATTTCTCATTTTCAAAATTTGTTATCTTGTCTTTGTACTATTTGCAATGAAATATAGGGTTTCCATGATTTGCAAATTATCGCATTCTGTTTTTATTTCCAGTTTACACAGCATCCGAACGTTTTTGGAATTGGGGTTGTTGGTTTCCCCTGTAACATCTGTCTCAATAACAAATAAAGTTATACCTAGCATTTTTCAAGATTACCCCCAAAGGTGAAAAATTTCACTGAAAGATAGTAAAACACTGGCATTCTAAAGCAAATGCTTAAATAAATAATTTTATTTTATTTCCTTTAAAATGTAATAAATGCTAATAAAAAGACATACAAATTATATTGATGACTATGAACACTGTGTCAAGCATTATAGCTTCTTGTAACCTACAGACAGCCTGCAGTTATCCATCCATCCATTTTCTATATCGCTTATCCATTGCGGCTCATGGGTGAGCTGGAGCCAATCCAAGCTGACATTGGGTGAGAGGTGGGGTACACACTGGACAGGTCATCAATCTATCACAGGGGTAACACAGAAAGGCAGACAGCCATTCACACTAACATTCACATTCACACATGGAGCAATTTTGAGTAGCCAGTTGACCAAATCCACATGTCTTTAGACTGTGGGAGGAAATCAGAGCACATGAAAGAAACCCACAGAGGCACAGGGAGAACATGCAAACTCCACACAGAAAGGGCCCTAGTTAACCAGCAGGTTTGGACCCAGAACCTTCTTGCTGTGAGGTGACAGTGCTAACCACTGCACCACTGAGCCGCCCAGCCTCATTTATAGCATACCCAAATCTATTTATAAAAAAAACCAAACAATTTGTGTCACTTGATCAAAGAATTATGAATGGGAAATTTCCCATCAAATGGGAATTTGATGGGAAATGTGTAATTACGTTGACGTAATTAAAATATTATATTGTATTACACAATGTGTTACGGCCGGCACAGTAGTGTAATGGTTAGCACTGTTGCCTCACAGCAAGAAGGTTCTGGGTTCAAGCCCAGCGGTTGACTGGGGCCTTTCTGTGTGGAGTTTGCATGTTCTCCCCGTGTCTGCGTGGGTTTCCTCTGCGTGCTCTGGTTTCCCCCACAGTCCAAAGACATGCAGGTTAGGTTAATTGATGGCTCTAAATTAACCATAGGTGTGAATGGTTGTTTGTCTCTTTGTGTCAGCCCTACGATGACCTGGCAACTTGTCCAGGGTGTACCCCGCCTCTCATCCATAGTCAGCTGGAATGGACCTTGTGCGTGTGACGTCACGGTCATGTAATTATCTGTTTACACCGCCATATTGGGGATCACGCTTTCGCAAGTTAGATAGTGATACCCGCTGTCGTGATGTCTTCTTCTCAAGTCTGCCTCTTGACTTAGGCTGAATCCCTGGATATCACAGCAAAAAATCATTATAGAGATAAGATTGCTGTCTTAGGGGTCGACCCATATATGATTAGCAAGGGTGAAACCAAATCTGTGCTTGATTGTTCAAGTAATGAGCTGCCAGACATAAGTTACCCTGATGTATATCACTATCT
Organism: Notarius lentiginosus; assembly: GCA_025400055.1. Taxonomy (NCBI): domain Eukaryota; kingdom Metazoa; phylum Chordata; class Actinopteri; order Siluriformes; family Ariidae; genus Notarius; species Notarius lentiginosus. The sequence goes on from JAODVO010000017.1 coordinate 10,819,336, forward strand.
AATTAACATGCCATGGGGTTACAGTGGTCAGTCACTAAAAGCCTAAAGTCACTAGAAGCTTACAGATATTTTTCCTCAGGATGGGTACGGAACGTGCTAGTTCATATGCGTGAAAAGCGTTTTTGTATACTTGTATTGACTAAATTGGAATGGACTCACTGTTTTATCTTCCTGGAACCTTCTGTTGAAGAGTTATAGCTATAACAGCTTCAGGGTTGAGGTGCAGAAAGTCGATGTTGCAGCCTCTCAGCCCGCTCTCAGGCAGCCTCGCTCCCGCGCAGCCTCTCAGCCCACTCTTGCGCAGCCCCTCAGCCCGCTCTCGCGCTGTCTCTCAGCCCGCTCTCGCGCACTCGATGTGTGGATCATATGCGGGTAGTATGGTGTTATTGAGTGGCCACTGCACATGTATGGCAGGTCTGGGAGAAGTCTGCTCACACGTAGCACCAACACTTCTTCCTCCACTCTTGATCAGCGGGGAACCGGTAAAACGATAAACTCTTCATGCTTTTTCTGTTAGAGCACCCTACTGCCACACAACAAGCCATACTGACTGAAAACGTTAATTAATCTCCAAAAATTTCCACGTGTGAAGTGAGCTGGCTTGATACCCAATATGGCGGATAAACAAACTTGACCTCTGACCTATGACGTTGGTGCACAAGGTCCATAGGCTCCAGCTTGCCCGTGACCCTGCACAGGATAAGCAGTGACAGATAATGGATGGATGGAACAATGTGTTACCTTGATTCCACAAGATTCATTGTTGTCTCTTCAGTCACCTGATCTCTATTCGCATTAACATCAGTACTGAAATAATGGATGATTCATTTACTCAGTTCTGCTCTGTTGACTAAAACCAATGTTTACTTTATACCGAGTGTGTAAACACCCCTTTTGATTTTGATAATAATGTAATGGTGTGGAAGCATCATGAATGATTTCACAGATAGTATCAGATTACAAGATGGATTAATTAGGATTATGACTGTTTCAATACAGCATGTAACTATCCAGCTGTTTGACCAAAGCATTACATTCACTGTTTGGGAAATCACACTTAGCTAGCAAAGTTTCAGACATCTTTAGGCAGAGTGACCACAGTGCTTGTGGGCTCCTTACACAAAATTATATTCAGGGGAAGATGATTTAGGCAAGATTAGAAAATAATTAAAACTAGATAGAGACTGTGACTAAAACACAGTAGTTTGCACGAGCTGTTATAAACTGGGACGTCTGGTCACCATACCCTATAGATCCAGAATAGTAACAGATAGAGAATGACACTTAGTGAGGAAAAGTTGCACCTTGCTGCCCTGAAAAAAAACCCCTGATTGAAAAAATCATGAAATAAGTGATTGAAAAAAATCCCATTTTTCATGAATCATTCCAAATCAGTGATCCAGATCACCACCAAAAGTCATAGCAACATAATTCAGCCCAGAGGCATTCTTCATGTAAAATTTGGTTATGATTGGTTGAAAACTGAGGGAGAAATAGCGTCCTAAAAATCTCATTCTCATTATCTGTAGCCACTTTATCCTGTTCTACAGGGTCGCAGGCAAGCTTGGAGCCTATCCCAGCTGACTACGGGTGAAAGGCGGGGTACACCCTGGACAAGTCGCCAGGACATCGCAGGGCTGACACAGAGACAAACAACCGTTCACACCTACAGTCAATGTAGAGTCACCAGTTAACCTAACCTGCATGTCTTTGGACTGTGGGGGAAACTGGAGCACCCGGAGGAATCCCACGCGGACACGGGGAGAACATGCAAACTCCACACAGAAAGGCCCTCGCCGGCCACGG
>JAODVO010000017.1:10920621-10930940 GCA_025400055.1 Notarius lentiginosus
AGAAAGGCCCTCGCCGGCTGCTGGGTTCGAACCCGGAACCTTCTTGCTGTGAGGCGACAGCGCTAACCACTACACCACCGTGCCGCCCACGGTGTATTCACTGTTGGGCTTTTTTTTGCTGCAGCTCTCTACAAGCCCCTCCCCCTTAATGGAGGCCATGTCTGCTACATTAGTACACTTTGTTCCAGCAGTTGATTGGTTGGGTTGGTGCGAGGCAGTCAGTATTCGAGGCAAATCATTAGCTAGCATTGCTTCACCTAATGTTCAGTGTAATCGGAGCTCGTTAAAGCCTGCACTGATTTTTCTCTGATTTGCATCTGCAAGTGCACTTTATTTCCCATCAGGCTACAAGATGCCTGTGAAGTTCTCAAACTGCTCACGTGTGCAAAAATCGATGGTTTGCGTCGCTGTTTATCAGACTACGATTGTTCTTATTTCTCAGTGTAAATTCATGATGCGTAGAATAATACATAAGTGGGTGATGTGAGGGTGAGAGAGAGGGGTTCGTTTACAGAGAACATCCAGAGCGAACTGGCTCAGGTCCTCTGTGGAACGAGAGCTGTTTGAGAACAAATGACTCACAGCGGGCTTGTGTTTTCCCCACACACATGGAGCATGTGTGCTGCATTATTTCTCTCCCTCCCTCTCTGGGTCTTGGCTTGTGCTGTGGCTGTGCTGGTTTGTTTGACAGTTTGCAGAAACGTACGAGTGAATCTATGGATGGCAATAAAAAAACAGACCGAGCGCCATTTTCCTTATTCTGCTCCAAGAGGAAGCTGTTCAAATCTCGAACCAGTCACAAACAAGCCTTTTTTTTAATGTTCTTTCTGTGTGAGTTTTCTGTAAGATGTTTGTTGAACATTTCTGGAAGGAGTCTCCAGTATCAGCGCTTCCTCCTAATCGGAGGTGAAGGTGTACGCTTTAAGATTTCTGACATCTTCATGATGGAATTTGTGTGGGATTTTGTTTTTTTTGGGTAACAAATTGACAATGTGTTTTGAAAATGGGTGAGGTTTCACAGATTCCCGCTCAAGGGCAGGGGGAGGTGAGCCGCCCACCTCTGGTTAGAGGGAGTTAATTTTTTTTTTTAATAGGTATATAAAATTTTCATAATGTTGAGAAGAACCAAATGGTTGATTCTACTTCAGCATCGGCCTTGCAAGGTTGAGGATGATTTTAACCAGTAGATGGTGTTTCAAATTACCATGAGCTGGCCTAGTGGTTCGTGTGTCTACCTCTCGGCTGAGAGATCACGAGTTCTACTTGCGGTCAGGTTATATCAAAGATCATCATAAAAATGGTACCTAGTACCATCTGGCAAGGCACGCTGCAATACAGATGTGATGGAGTCAAACTCTTGGGGTTACTAGAGGACCCTTCCCACTGTAACCCTAGCTGTTAATGGACAAGAGGCCGAAGGCTATCGAAACGTAGATCTACGCCGCACCCATACGCCTCAAGGAGTTGGGTAGTACTGGGACAGGAGATTGCCTGGGAAGACCAGGTACTGCCGCAAGAAGGACTTTGACTTTTTTTTTTTTGGTGTTTCGAGCCATTTTTACGCCCATAAAATGCCTTTTTTACGGTCATTTTGTCAATATTAACATCAGTAATGATGTTTCATCACAGTACTGTCATACCACTTTGTGTTTTCTGAGCTGTAAACTTTCAAGTACCTCTTTAAAGGTGTCCAGTGGGCCAGCTAGTTTTAGAGTTTTGTAGAAAATAAATGAAAATGACTTTGGGAAGGGGGAAAAAAGTTGGCTTTCCCACTCAAGTGCACTCCTCCCTCCAAGTGTTAGTTTAACAAAAAATGAAAACCAGATTGTGTGTTTTTTGTTTTGTTTTTTTTTAAATCATGTCATTTGCAAGAAATCAAAGGAAATCTGCAAGGCATTGAGAAAAAATGCAGCCGTAAATGTGAGGTGTTTTGAGGATACACACAGTATCCATCATCAAGGCTAGTTTTCCAGCGTGTCTCCTGAGGAGCAGCTTGATTTGGATTCTGAGGAATGAGAGAACACTTTGCCGTCGCTGTATTTATTCCTGAGCAGAATGTTCTTCCTGGTTTAATTTACTCCTGTGAGAACACGTCCATCTGTTACAAGGCTTTTGTGGTTTTGGCCGAGGTATTTGCCAAATTTCATGCTCTGGCCAAAGTCAAACTGCATGATCTCCAAACTCTGATTTAATGAAACAAAGTCTCATAAGTGGAGATGCTCACAATGTTCTGGTACTGAAAAAAAAAAACCACCTCCAAACTTTCCTACAGCTCTGCGCATCATATTGTCGGAATGAACGTTCACAGCCTTCAAACTTCGTGAGATGCAATTATGATTCTTTCGCGTGGTGTTTTGAAGACGAATGATGATTTTAATCAAAACTTGCACTGACAGCTGGGCAAGATATTGAACAGGAGGGTGAAAAAATAATAATAATAAACCATCAGAAACCTCAGTCATGTTTATGACACGCTCGGTCACTGCTGATGGTGGGTTCCACATGTGTAAGATGGACTGTATTCTATCACATGGAAGGGGCGTGTCACTTTTCGGCTGCTATGACTGTCAGTCACAGCTAGAAAGAAATCGGCCCCAGCCTCGGTTCTTGCTTCTTCATACCATTCTGGGGTTTTTTTTTAATCCCCCGCTGGCCGAAAAGCCTGAAGGGCGATTGTCTCACGGTGATGTCCGTTGGTCAAAGAGTGCTCACCTTCTGAAGTCAACTCCTCTCTCTCTCAATTTTTTGAGGAATTTCACGAAACTTGGTAGGATTCTTTGTTATATGTCGGTAATATGCATATTGAAATTTCATTCAATTAGGTCGCATTTTACCAGAGTTACAGCCCTTCATTGGTAAAATTATACTTTGACCATTTCAAAATCAACTCGTCTCACAATTTGTGGAGGAATTTCACCAAACTTGGCAAAAGGCTTTGTTGTATGTTGGTAGTATGTATATTATTTTGTTCAATTTGGTCACATTTTACCAGAGTTGTGGCCCTTGATTAACAAGCTTGTAGTTTCACAATTTCATGAATGTGTGTTTACCTTCTGACATCAACTCCTCTCACAATTTTTGGACGAATTTCTCGAAGCTTGGCAAAAGGCTTTGCTATATGACGGTAATGCGCATATTGCGATTTAATTTTGTTTGTGAAAATTTGACCACTTTTGACCCTTGATTAAATAACTTTTGACAGTTCCATGAGGGTGTACGTTCTTCTGAAATCAACTCCTTTCACAGTTTGTGGAGGAATTTCACCAAACTTGGCAAAAGGCTGTGTTATATGACAGTTGTACGCATATCGCTTAATTTGGGCAAATTTTACCAGAGTTATGCCCTTGATCATTAACAAACTTGTACTTTTGGCAAATTCATCAAGTTCCCTCACAATTTTTATCCCCCGTTGGCCGAAAGGCCTGAAGGGGGATTATGTCATGGTGATGTCCATCCGTCCCTCCTGGGAAGGGTACTTCGCTTTCTGAAATCAACTCCTCTCTCAATTTTTGGATGAATTTCACGAAACTTGGCAGGTTTCTTTGTTATATGTCGGTAATACGCATATTTCATTCTCAGTCAATTCAGTCGCATTTTACCAGATTTACGGCGGAGTTGTCAGCAGGGGATATTGTGCTCTCGGAGCACTCTTGTTCATGAATGCTTGCACTTTGTTCAGCTGTAAAACCGATTATTTCGGATTAACATCAAATAACCTGATTTTACGAAATGTTATATTGTTGTCTTTTATGTATTTGAAAGACAGACAGAGGCTTAGCTTTGCTGGGACACTTTTTTTTTTTTATCAACCTTCCTTGAATATCTGCATTTGAAGCTGATTTTTTTTTTTAAATACAAATCAGTCTTTTTACAAGTGACCTGTGGAATGTCCCTCATTAAAAAACATGAAATATCAATCCCTTTTTGATCATCATTGAAACTTTTTTGTTAGATTTGACACTTTGGTGTTGGCACATGTAATCTCCCCACTGATGTGGAAATGGGATCTTGAAATTGCTTAGGTTTAGTGTACATGTTGTAGTAGTAGTTTAACAAGGTTAATTTCTGGCTCAGTTTTCAAGAGATCTGGATGAAACTTGGTGTGCATATAGGTAGGGACCATCTGTGATCTCCATATCATGCATGACATCATATAATTTTCAGGAATGGCTATGAATGGGACCACCTGGTACAGGGTGGTACCAGGACAAGCTAGACAAAATTCTTTCATGCCATCTTCCATGGCCCTTATACCTTAATGCTTTCTTTTTTTTTTGCACTAGTATGACCTCTGACCTTGACCCTTTGCCAGAATTAGGTCAAAGGCCACTTGTGTGTTAAATCACTGCTCTTCTCTCATTTTTTTTTCATAAATTTTCACCAAATTGGGTACGGAGAACCTATTTCGGGGGCTTCAAAATAGTTTGCATCATTTAAGCGATTTGACACATTTTCATGATATTTGAGCTAGCCTTGCTCCTTTTCTCATCTCATCTCATCTCATTATCTGTAGCCGCTTTATCCTGTTCTACAGGGTCGCAGGCAAGCTGGAGCCTATCCCAACTGACTACGGGCGAAAGGCGGGGTACACCAAGGACAGGTCACAAATCTATTGTAGGTTTCTGTTACTATCCAAAATCTTTAACATGTATTGATATAAATTTTTTTGTTATTTAGTACACCCCTACTCTCAGTGGAGTTTGTAAAAACTGTAAACTGGAAGATCACTGCTGTCCCATGTCCTGTGATAGGAATGTGTAGCGCTTCACTGCCAGAATGCATTACTCAGTACAAGTGGACATCCTGTCTAGAGGGAGCCCCTTCCTGTCAGAGTCCACTAAACACACTTCCATCACTTTTAAAACAGTATATCTACAAACTGGAATGTTAGACATAGGAGAGAAAATCCCCTGTGCCTGAGAGTCTCAGTGTGGCATGAAGTACAGTTGATCCATCAGAGCAATTTGGAGAGTGTATGTTTGAAAGAGAAAGAGCGAGAGATGTCTTACAGAGTTGGCAGCTGCACCAACGCTGCCTTCCACGTAGGTTTCAGTTTTGGGCTCCACTGCCAGCTCAGCTTCCAGAATCTTCTCCACTGGCATGTCATCACTGGCACAGCCTGCCAGCTCCAATTCGGCTTCACTCTTTTCTTTTGCCCGCTGCCGCTCCTCCTGGACAGCTGGAGGCACACACGTGCGCACGCGCACACACACAAACAAAGGGAATTATTTATATGCAGTATATGTGCATCAGGGGAATACATATCATACATAAAAATATATGCACAAAGAAAGTACAGTGCATCAAGAATTATTGGCATCCTTCATGAAAATGAGAACACTTGTATATATAAAACGAATAGGGACATTGTATAGTTTAACATAAACGTGTTTTTCCCCCCATGTACATATTTTATGTAGTGCAAATTTCCCCTAAATTCTATTTTCAATATTATCATCTTCCCTACAATTAATGTTATGATGGCTGTCCTGGTGAGAATAACAGCACTTCCTGTAATGTTTAGCAAGGTTAGAAATACTTGGAGGGATTTTAATCCACACCTCCATGCAAAACGATTCCATTAGATTCTTCTTCAAGTACATGGGAAACGTGACATAGTTAAAGGCAGCAACAGAATTCTTGGGAATGAGAGCAAATAACAACAAAAGTTTTTCAAGAAGGACAGTCTGCTTGTATTTTTTAAAAACATTCCTTGGGGGTGTCAATAACTGTCACATATTTTTGAGAGTAAATATTTTAAATTTAAAAAAGTGGTTCGAATAAGAATTGTTTTATTGTTCGGACAAATTAGAATTCTTACATGTCATGATTATTTTTGCTCAATGAAGGGTGCCTGTCAGTAAATCTGCTGAGAACACACAAATTACAAACATGGACACTCAGAACTACAATCCCCAAGAACCACAGCACCCTCTGTCACCAGAGTATTAATTACAGCTGCCACGCATCTCCCTAATTAGCTCTCCCCCTACTTAAGCCACTCTCACACCACTCCAATGTGAAGTATCGTTCTGTTTAATCTAGTCCATATTAAGCCTTGCATTGTCTGTCATAATTTTCTGACCTTTGCTTGCCTTATTTTGTTTATGACCTTTGTCTAGCCTATTCTATGTTGTTTGCTGATCACCTGACCCTTGCTTGTTTCCTGACCTCACCTCCAGTCCCTCGTTTTGGTTTTGTTTACACTCTCCTTCCCTGCTCTCCTCTGCACATACATCTGTAAGTGCCTGCACTCTGACAGTGCCGATAACTCTTGGCTGTTTGTGATGAATTTATAATAACATGAGCAGCCACACAGACACACAGAAATGCATACAGACAAACACACCCACATACACATACAGCTGCTTTCACTTTGCTCCCTGGCTACAGATTTCCACAGCAATGACAGTCTGTTTTTAATAGAATGGAGGACATTATTCACACACATCAGAGAGCTAAATCCAGTGCAGCCATAATTGCACAAATCCAGGAAGTCAAACCTTTTCCGCCTGGTCTCTGAGACTATACATATGACTACATGTTAGTTGGCTACAGTCCAATAAAAATATAATTCAGTAAATTACACAGGCCTCCATTTTACCAGTACCTGCTGTGTAATGGCTAATAAGACTGTCTGTCCTATTTTCTGTATACTGATGAGTTTGACAGTCATGCCTTGTACGGAAAAGTGCCAACAAATGGAGTGTGTTTACGTGTCCACTGGTTTTGGACAAGGTGAAAAACAAGTCTGTCTTGTGTTTGGGAACATTTTTACTTTTTCCCACTTGTCTATAAAAATATTTTTATAACTTTTTTTCCACTGTTCTCCCATCCACACTGAGAAACACCAAGGTTCAAAACAGACACCAAACCAAATCAATCATACATGCCACTGTGCCTACATGCTTCTTACATTCCCCGATTGCTGGCATCCAGGGGAATTACAGAGGCCACATGAACATCCACCCAGTGCTGGATAAAATGATTCTAAGGAAAAGTGACACCAGATGCAGGAATCTACCAACAACCTGTCTGACTCTGAAGCACTGCCACAAGATTCTCTCACAAACACAGACACTCCGAGGAAGGCAGGTGAACCTCGGATTAGACACAAGGGCTTTGTTCAGGCAGGCAGCTCAAATCAGATATTGTGGCATACTGTAATAGAACAGAAAGGATTTCCTTCAGACAAAAAGCACATGAAACACGACTTTTTGCAATCAAGACATGTATCTATTGATATGCAAGTTGGTTTGATCAGTCACATTGGATTTCACAGATCATAGTGCTACTTGACATCAACAATTTGTCAGACCTTGCCTCTTGACAAACACAAAAGATCATCTCTTTACTCACAGATAGGTTTTACAGTTTGAGATTTTCATGGCATGAAAATCTGCTCTAAAAATATAACTGACAATTTAAAAAACACAATCTGTTGGTAAAAAGTGAAGGAAAAAATTTGATCTGAAATCCAGCCATCATCCTGTACAAGGCTGCAGGGAAACTGGAGCCTATCCCAGCTGACTAGGGGCGAGAGGCAGGGTACACCCTGGATAAGTTGCCAGGTTATCGCAGGGCTAACATACAGAGACAAACAACCATTCCCACCTACAGTCAATTTAGAGCCACCAATTATTTTAACCTGCATGTCTTTGAACTATAGGGGAAACCAGAGCATTCAGAGGAAACCCACGCAGACAACATGCAAACTCCACACAGAAAGGTCCTCGTCGGCCACTGGGCTTGAATCCAGGACCTTCTTGCTGTGAGGCGACAGTACTAACCACTACACCACTGTGCCACCCTGATCTGAAATCCTTGTATGAAAATCTCTTTGCACATGCTTGTGTGTATATATAAAGCGTTCTTTTTTAAAAAGACACATTTGAGAAAGATGTAAAAGAAATTGCTTACGTTATCTTTGTATGTATTTATCATGTCATTATAAGCTGAAAGAGAGAGGTTGTGAGAAATGCAGACTGCTGAGCCATGGGCATGAGTGGCAGCAGCAATGGAATGTGTTCACTTGTATGTTTTGAAATTGAACATCTATATGTAAATATTCACTGGCATACACTCACTTCCTAATATACTGCTTTACTCACATATGCTCTCACACCTCCTCGATCCCTCCATCATTCTCTCACGGTAATGTTACTTTAATAGCCAATGTAGATGTGCCAACAATTTAAACTAGAATTCCAACAAACTAATTTGCTTTGGTCATCCTCTCAAGCGATATTTAGGAAATAAAATCAAAATTGTCCTGTTTTAAGTGATACACAAAGTGATGCACAAAAAAATCTGGATGACATAAGTAAAAAGCACCTTCTCTCTTCATGCCCATGGCCAGACACTTCTGGTAGCGGCAGTACTGGCAGCGGTTACGCTGGCGCTTGTCGATTGGACAGTCCTTGTTGTCTCGGCAGGTGTAAGTCAGGTCTTTCCTCACTGTGCGCTTGAAGAAGCCTTTACAGCCTTCACAACTGTACACGCCATAATGTTTACCTGAAAGAGCAGCTCATCTATTACTACTGCTGCCTGCAGAAAAAAGGAATGTTAATATTTGTGTTAATGTCTCACCTGAAGATCGATCACCACAGATGGCACAGATGTGCTTGGTGAGAGACAACGAGGTGCCGGTTGGCTGAGCTGGAACCTTCATGACTCCATTCAGGCCCAGAGGAGGTTTAATGTCTTCCGGGCTGCTGACTGAAGTCATAGAGGAGCTGAGCTGGGGGAAAAAAAAAAAAAAAACGTGCATGCACACATATGGGGAGGCTGAGAATCAGGCAGAAGCCCACTGGATCAAAATTCACACAAGCAGTGAAGCACAACAGTGGAAAAATACACAGATAATCATTACAATCAAACCTTAATTTCTTGATTTTTTTCTCATTTCAAGCTTTAGTTTTTATGATAAGTAACTATACATTTACTTTCTCAATAGAATAAGAATATTGCATTCAAAAAAAAATTCTTATATTTGGTTTCTTGTAATCATATAAAAAGGAATTACTACTGTCGATAAATTTGACCATATTCAAGACTTCCACTTGCTAAGAAGTAATTTTTTGTAGTGTGTGATCTATTTGCTATTTTTTTTCTGAAAACTGACAGACTCTTAAATGAGTCTATCATCACACAGGTTGCATTCTTCCATCTATCTCAGGTAGTCCATGTTCCATCTTTTATGAATTGACTTTACTCTGAAATGAGAAAATGGAAATTGGAGCAATTGGGACCTGCTGGAACCTGAAACTCCATCTGAAACTTTTTTCTCTTGTCTCCATTCTCCTCACTCACAGACACACAATAGATAAATAAAAGCTACAGGATTCTCAGGAGCAGTGTTTCATTTCCATAAAACCAGGATTCTCTCACATCAAGTAATTGCTGAAACAAGCTGCAGTTTCCACATTTCATTTATCTCTAACAGCGACAGTGTGTCCTCCTGCATGATGGTCATCACACACCTACAAGAAATGCGCAAACAGGACATTCCTCTTCCCTTGCCTTTTCATTCAGATTGTTTTAATCTGAGCACTAATACAAATAACCCATGTCTAATTTTCATTTTTTGCTTATTTGCTTTTTTTATAAGCTAATAATTTAAAGAATTGCCAGTGCAATTGCAGTTTGGTGCATGTACACTCAACTACGAACACACATACATGCTCACTCCACACTCTGCCTCACTCATGCAACCCATCAATCACTCACTCATACACTCTTTCATAGTTATCACCAGGCAGATTCATAAGCTGACTGAAAGCTCACCAGGAGTAAGAAAACCATTGTGTACACACTTATGAACACCTGTGAGGCAACACCCATTGAATTTTCTCATCAATCAAATCAGATAGATATCCAATCATACCTGTGAGGCAAAACCAATTACATGTTCCATCCATTCATCCATTAACTGTAACCGCTTATCCTGTGCAGGGTCGTGGGCAAGCTGGAGCCTATCCCAGGTGACTATGGGCGAGAAGCGGGGTACACCCTGGACAAGTCGTCAGGTCATCACAGGCAATTGAATGTTCTAACCCATCAAATTAGACAGATATCCTGTTTAATGAATTAATATTTTAATTATCAGAATAATTGTCTGCCAGGAATGCAGGCAGCAGAGAGTTTATTAAAGGAAAGATTGGCAAATCCAAACTGTAGATCAAAGGCAGTGTCAAAAAACAAGCAATGGTCAGGTGAGGCACAAACAGGATATCACAGGTTCTTCATCTTAATAACAAAGGACACTCATTTCAGGATTGCAACGTACGCATTTTAGCCAGAGAGGATCGTTGGTATGA
>JAODVO010000017.1:11202109-11216756 GCA_025400055.1 Notarius lentiginosus
AGGACTTGTGTGAAAATCTGATGTTTTAGGTCATATTTATGCAGAAATATAGAAAATTCTAAAGGGTTCACAAACTTCCAAGCACCACTGTAATTTTAAAACAATTGAATACAGACAAATTAATTTCACCTTTAATTTATTATTTCAGAATTCCAGTGGGTCAAAAGTTTAGATGCACCAAGTTGACTATCTCAGTCTGAAAGATTCCAAAAATTGATGCATTAACTTTTAGAAGGTTCTGCTTGCTCCAATGTCATAATGAGGAGATAATTGGGAACACACCTGTGGCTGTATGTCAGGGCTGACCTTTCAAACCAGTGCCTTTTTGCCCTTGATACCATGGGAAAATTGAAGCAAGTCAAGGGGGAAAGAATGTGGATTTCCACAAGTTCAGTTCCTCCTTAGTAGTAATTTTCAACAACTGAAGTTACCACTAGCATCTGTACAAACAACTGCATGCAAATATTTTTAAAAATATTGTGACCACACAGACACTGCATCATTCAAGAAAGTGGTACAAATTAGCTCCTGGGTGCGAATGAACATTGGGTTGAAGGTTTCAACTCAACCCAGAGACAACAACAAGGAACTACTGAAGTTGGAGGCATCAGGTACGAAAATATATACATTAAAGCTTAAGACAGTCCAAGATTGCCATGGCCTGAAAGGCTGTCACACAAAGAACAAGCCCCTTTTCCAAGACCGACATAAAAAAAAAGAAAAAGGAAAAAAAAGCCAATGAATTTGAGTATATGTAAACTTTCGGCATCAATTGTAGAAGCCATACTGACAAGTTGAAGGGTCTGAGTACTTAAGTGTACAGAAAGACACCGATTATGTGAGTGATGATTTGTTAAGAGTTGAGCTTCTTTAAGGGTTATGTTGTCCTGAAGATTATGCTTTGTTCTCTATTCATTGCTAGAATGCACTTCACCCATGGAAAAATGAGGTAATTCTCAGGAAGTAATTTATATTTCAAGTCAAAACATACAATCTGTATAAAAAATTATAGAAGAACCTCATGTTTTTTCCATCTATTCTGTTCTTTATCCAGGTAATTGATCCATACAAATGGAATAAAGAAAGCATCAGAAACACAATAAATGCTTTTCCTTGAAAGGAACAGTTGTAAGACAAAAAGTTCTTCCAATTATCTCTATGGATCTTACTATTTGATGTACAGTACTCGGACCCTCAAAGAGATGTCCCTCTTCACATCATATAAATTCTTTCAGAACAGAAAAAACAAGTAGAATATTGACTAAAAAGCTCAAGGTTTACATTTATGAGACTTATGAGAGGCACAAATTATTCCTTTTCCTCCTATCCCTTAATCTTTAATCAGTTTGCTGAACAGTTCCTGTATTATCAAATGTAACCTTCGCATTTTCATTTCTGCAGTTGCAGAGCATATTCTCCAATTTTTCTCTCTCCAATATTAGCTCTCTGCAGGCTGTTTTTCTAAATGCAGTTGTGCAATGTGGTTGTGGGGTTCGTTAGCATCATAAAAAAAATAGCTTGGCACCCATCTTCATCTTCCAAGGTTATTTTGCTTTCTTTCTTTTAGGCTGCTGCAAAGTGTAGGTGTGGTGTCATCAATATTTTAAGCACTCATTTGTTTGCTTTGCTGCTTTATATTATGGTTCTCAGTTCTCTGCCTTCACTGTTCAATAATGATTAAAAATTTAATTTCAGTTGCTTTATAAACTTGGTTAAGATGCTGTAATTGTATCCAATCATCAAACTCATACTGTGCACTCTGTTGGTCTTATGGTCAATTTTTCTGACATTCCCATCTTTTTTTTTGTAAGCAGTATTAATTCTGTCTTGTGAACTAATGGGTTTGGTATTCCTGGCTGCTTGATTTAGCTTGTGTAACAGCTTCCAGGCTTACTGCATTCACTTGGCTGTCACAAGGATGACAGATGGAGAGGCTTACTCATGCCATCCATTATTATCAGCTCAGAGAAGAGAAGAGTGAAAGCACTAGCTCAAACACTATGACATATACCAGATCTACCACCATCCCCACCTTTCACATGGAAACTAAAGTGATTACACAAAAGTACACACAATTATGCTTTAACTATTAGCATGATGGTATAACTCCAGCTTGATTTTCAAATGATTTATGTCTCTTCAAAGATATGAAATGAGAGCTTTTTGGAATTATTGTTTTTGCATTTTATTCTCAATAAGTTAATGTAAGTGCAGAAAAAGTACAGCAAGATATTGCCTGGTGAGATAGGAGCTCAATATTTTAAGCACTCATTTGTTTGCTTTGCTGTTTTAAATGATGGTTCTCAGTTCTCTGCCTTCACTGTTCAATAATGATTATATATGATTATGTATGTTCAGACAAATGCCAGGCAGATAAAATGGCTAACAATCCAGAGACTATTCTGAGCATAGCTATCAAAGCATCACTGACCAGATGGATAAATTAATCAAACATTCTTGACATATTTTGTCAAACAGAAGATTTGCCAAACAGTTCAGAGCATCTTATATTGTATGCAAATTATGCTTAAAATATTGATCCCTGAGAATAAAACATGTGACCTTGGATTTGAGTCTGCATTCATTAGCCTGAATTTCTGATTGCCTGCTGCTACTGAATATGCTCTCCAAAGGCATAACCAAAGATTTTTCTCTATCAACAACACAATACTTCATCCATTGGGAAAGATTTCAATAAACTGCTCTTTAGCTTGGTGCCAGCACCACCTTCTCCTCCTCAGCAGTGCACTGTGGGTATGGAGAGACACAAGGGAGAGGAGCTTGTTTCATCCATGGACCGATGAGGGAGACAGATGGTCTCACAGCCAGAGCTGCATCTCCATTTTCTTCATCTTGGCAGCTAGACATGACAGTCTATGACTCAAGTCACGGCGCTTCCTGGAACCACATACATGCACTCCACACATTTTGTTATGGAAGTATGACTAATTAAGATTTTAATCTAAAATCTGATAGACTGTAGATGAGCATTATTCAAGCAGTAAGCACTAATCACTTGAGTTTATGAACAACTTGTCTATTTTAACAGCATGAAATCAAGTGCATATTTTTTTTTCTTGTACTCCCCCTGCATGCCCTTCAACTAAACATAACAGCTGTCTTAGGTCTAATAGCTTTCTAAATCTTGTTAGGATATCTCTTTTGTACTGAGAACAGAAGGGAAAATGTGAGAGGAGATGGTCTGTCTTCGATCTCAGACAGAATTGACACATTTTGATTAGTATTAAATTTCAAATTATATCATGAGTTGTCAAAAATGTACACCTTTAAAATATGACCCAATAGTTGCAATGGTACTTCACATGAATATACTTATGCATAAAAAGTAGCCATAAAGCTTCCTGGAATAATCCCAGGAATATATCCATAATTCTTTTATTTATAGACTAAAATATGGAATAAGAGAAGGAAGAGCCACCTGGATCTACAATATGGTACAACAAACGTGATATTGTTCCAATAGTATTCTCTCCATTGCTATTTCAGTACAGCAGAAATGGCTCCCAGCAAACCACCACTCATTATACAGTGCTATTGCTGGCTCCATTATTAATGTGCAGACTCTCACAGCCCATGGCATATTAACGGAGAGAACATATAATGTCTTTTGGGGTTTGTAAAAGCATCTATCAATGGATGTGAAGCTGCCTCTCTTATTACTAATGCTCCAAGAATGCCTTTGTTGTGGCTAGTTTCCACTGGTTGAAATTGTAGGAGGTGCCAGCTGGAATTTGAGGGTTGTGATCATTCATACTAGAATTTTCACCCCAGTCTGAGTGATGTGATTGGAAGACTTTAAGTCATCAATGCTCTGATTAGTAATCTGTGCAGTTTTGTGATATATTTAACCTGACAATCAAAACTGTGTCAGAGAGTAAAGTTAGAAAGAAAATTGTACTATGAACCAAGAATGCCAGTCTGTTCTGTATTTTCATTAATGTATTGTGGTAAGATGGGAAAGGTGTGTCCATCGTGGAAATCCATTATGGATCATTTACTTTATGACTTTAATGCAATTTCTGCTAGGAAGAAAAAAATTATAAAGGTTTTTCATGGGGTTGTGGGGTTATTTTATGAAAGCATATAAAAAAACTTCAGCAAGTCTCTTTAATAAGAAATAAAATAATATGTTGTTCTGTAGACAGATATAAATACCACAGTGGCAACTTGTCTCAAATTGGTAACCACAAGATTGCAAACTTTTTTTGTAGGGAAATAAGAATAAATATCAGAATACTGCATGTTCTAGTTTTCCTGCTCTCTCAGGAAACTCTGCTATTTATATCTGTCTTTTTTCATCTCTGTTTTTGATTAAGTACTCCTTGTCAAATGATGATATTGGAACAATGTTTTGGGCCAAAGATTTTGTTAAATCTTTGGTAAAGGGCATAATTTTTCTTAATGATGCTCTACAGAATCTCATTCAAAAGGTTCTTGACATGATTACTCCATACACTGGAAGTAATTCCTGCTTATTATTAAGGGGAAGCTAGAGAATGGGAATTATCTAACTATATAGCTCTGGGGATTTTTGTTACATATTATAACTTTCAAAATGTTAATTATTTATAGGGATGGCACCGTGGTGCAATGTTTAGCACTGTCACCTCACAGCAACAGGGTTCTGGGTTCGAGCCCAGTGGCTGACGGGGGCCTTTCTGTGTGGAGTTTGCATGTTCTCCCCATGTCTGTGTGAGTTTCTTCTGGGTGCTTCAGTTTCCCCCACAGTCCAAAGACATGTGGTTTGATTAACTGGCTACTCTAAATTGCCCATAAGTATGAATGGTTGAGAGGAGAAAACCTCTATAAATAATCCAGTAGAAGGCAATGGGAAGCCACTATTGTAATTCTTCCCAAGAAACTCAGACCTGCCATCAGGAAGAACATTAAAGAAGAATTATTCATAGCTTTGTAAACTCATAATGTGATGGTATGTGCCTGATGAACTTGCACAAAGCTGCCATGTGTAGCCATTTAGGAGTTTTAGGGTATCTCAGGATCTTTCTAAAAACAGCATGTGAGGGTGAGACAAACCTAACTGTTAAAAAGAGGTAATGTTGTGTTTGTGAATGATGTGTTGAAAAATTTAAGGTGTAGATGGTATTTGCCTGTTATTTAGTGATGAGATTTCTCAACTTCATAGCATGAGAGAATCTAATTATTCATTGCCTATTTTAACTGCTTACTGACTGACTGTGGCAGCAGGGTGTGGTCAAGCGTCGGTCTGTGAACGGAGGGCAGAGTCAGGGAAGGTAAGTGGCAGAATCACTACACCTGATGTTAGTTAACATGTGTTTGTGTGTCTTCCCCAGTGACCGTGGCCTATAAAAGGAGAGAGAGAGCAGAGGAAGGGAGCTCTCTCCCCAACCAGACAACTTATGTGTGTGTGCGTGTATGTGTGGCTGGGAGGGTGTAAAAACACTGAAAAGTGAAAAATAAAGAGTTTTTTGGAAACTCAGTTCTGGCCTGCTGTACTTCTGTGCTCCACCCACCCGCTCAAAGTTTTACACTGACATTATTACATCAACATGTTTCTCCAACTCTACCAAGGTTCTATTTCCAGTTCTTTCACATTTGGAGTTGCAACACTTCCAAATATTGGTATCATATATCACAGTATAAGGTCTGGATTGATTGCACAGTATACTGATATACAGTACTATGCAAAAGCCTTAGGCACATGCAAAGAAATACTGTGATGGAAATATATCTTCAAAAATAATTACATTGAGCATTTCTACATGTAAAATACTGTAAAGAGCAGTAAACAGCAGTAAACTTGTTAAGTTGTAGTGTAGTAAGAACGCAGGACTCGGGAATACATTTCAAAACTTTATCTAAACATCAGGAGTCAGGACAGCATGTACCGTAGGTTTGCATCACTGCATCAAGTATACTTCCTCTACCTATTCTATACATCAATCAACCCCAAAGAAGTAACGGTGCCACCTAGCGGTGTGGCAATATGCAGACACAACATCCCCCCACAACGTAAAACAATTCTTCCTGTCATGAGGTCACTAGAAATACCTCCAGGGTTATGCCTGTAACGTAAGGCATTTTAAACATGGCTAAACAATAAAGCCCTAGAATTAGACTGTAGAATCACTAATGAACTTAATGTATAGGCACTTAGGAATATTCAGACTTGCATAACATATACCATTTTTAAAGTAAGCATCAACAATGAATTACTGAACTTTCAGCATTTCTTTTTTTTTTAAACATCCACAATGAATGAATTAACTTTCAGCATTTTTCTAAGTATAAGAATGAACAATGAATTAACTTGTAGCCTAACTTGAAAAGGATATGGATCAGTCCATTTGTTTTTATTTATTTATCAGGCCTCGTAGTCTTTCAGCCATTCAGGAGGCCTCCGCTCTCTGGCCGGATGCACTCGGTCAGCAGGCTTGTCTCTCTCAGGTGCACGTCCTTCTGCTGCTGCAGTCGTAGGTTGCTCTGAAGGCGTCGTCACGGTGTCCTTGTCGTCGGCGTGCTGATCTGGTGGCTTCACAGCTGCATCAGGCACTCGTGTAAGCTGAGAAGAATGCCAATTCTTTCCGTCGGCCAGTTCGAACGTGCATGGTCCCACTTGTTTTTGGATTTGAACTGGGTGAGTGAATTTGGGATGGCCTTTGGGAACATGCGTCTGTTTTCTCACCCGAACTTTGTCTCCCACTTTGAAGGCAGGTGTGCGCGCCCCCCTCTTTTCATCACAGTATGCCTTCACCTGTGACTGGCGGTTAGAGACCCGGTGGCGCACTTCCTCATCCCGGTCAGAGCAGGGCGGCAGTGGCATGACAGCAAGCTTGGTATGCATCTTACGACCAAACATCAGTTCAAAAGGTGACACACCTGTCATGGCATGTGGTGTCGCACGGTAAGTATGCAAAAAGTCTGTCACAGTCTCTTTCCATGGTGCATTTTGGACAATAGCAGCTTGCACCACACCTTTAAGCACTCGGTTAAATCTTTCCACAGCACCATTGGATGCAGGGTGGTACACAGACACTCTGGTGTGTTTGATGTTGCGTTCAGTAAGGAATGTAGAGAGTGCAGTGGAGATCAGTTGTGGACCATTGTCTGTCACTACGCACTCAGGGTTGCCATAGCGACTGAAGGTTGCATTGAGAAAGCCAATTACAGTCTCTGTAGTGATAGAGGGTGTGAATGCAACTTCTGGCCATTTTGAGTAATAGTCAGTTAAAGTGATGGCATACCTGCAGTTCCATGTGGCTGTCTCGAATGGTCCCACAATGTCAAGGCCTAGCTTGGTCCATGGAGCAGAAGGTAGAGGTACAGGCTGTAGTGGTGCGGCGAAGGTCTTTGCTGTACGATCCAGGCTTTGGCAGAGTGTGCATGCAGAGATGTAGGATTGGGTCAGTGCGTCCATTCCAGGGAACCAATACAACTCACGCAGCCGTTGTTTTGTTCGCACTATGCCCTGGTGGTTCTCATGTGCCAGCACAACTAGTGTTTTCCGCAGGGAACAAGGCACCACTAAGCGAGATCCACGGAGCACTAGGTTCCCATGTACACTCAGTTCATAGCGCATTTTGAAGTAGGGCTGAAGGTCAGGGCTCAGCGCTTTTTGTGAAGCAGGCCAGCCTTTTTGAATCTGCGAGCGTAAGGCTGAGAGCTCTGTGCATGACATGGAAGCAGACTCGAACTCAGCCGGTGTAATGGCTGCTTGGGCTGTGGAGAGTAGGGCAACAACCTCAGGCTCTGTCTCAGGTTCATCAGCATCAGATGTAGGCAAGGGTAAGCGAGACAGACAGTCTGCAGTTTGGTTCTGTGCGCCAGCACGGTAGACAACGTCGTAGTTGAAGCATAGCAGTCGTGCTGACCACCTGGCAATGCGCATTCCAGCCCTGTCAGTGCCTTTGGTGCAGAGGAGTGTAGTGAGGGCCTGGTGGTCGGTGCGTAGGGTGAACCTATGGCCCCACAGGTACGTTCTCCATTTCTCAACTGCCCAAACACATGCTAAGGCTTCTTTCTCCACAGTCGCATACTTCCTTTCAGCCTGTGTAAGTGTCCTTGACGCAAAAGCAACAGTGCGCTCACTGTCATCAGGGTGAATCTGTGTAAACACGGCGCCTATGCCGTAGTCAGAGGCATCCGTAGAGATGATGCAGGGCAGAGTAGGGTCGTACAGGGCAAGTGCAGAGCTGTGCACCAGCAGTTGTTTCACCTCCCTGAAGCACTTGTCAGCCTCGGCAGTCCAGCTGAACTCTGTGTCAGTGCGCAGGCAAGCACGCAGTGGCTCCACCACAGAAGCGTAGTTGGGTATGAATTTGTTGTACCATGAAAGCATCCCAAGGAATGAACGTAAGGTAGCTGCATCATTTGGTGGAGGTGCTTGTTTGATTGCTTGGACATGTTCTTTGTCCGGCTCAATGCCCTTTGCAGTCACTAAGTGTCCCAAGAAGCGCAGGCTGGGCTGTCTGAACTGGCACTTTTTCTCATTCAGGCGCAGGCCTACCTTCCTCAGGCGCTGCAACACTGTATCCAATGCAGCATCATGCTCCGCTTGTGTACGCCCATGGCATATGACATCATCTAGATAGCTCTGAACGTTGGACACTCCAGCCAGCACAGTAGACATCATCTTTTGAAACGCAGCAGGAGCAGAAGCCAACCCGTAGGGCACACGGCAGTACCTGAACAGGCCCTCGTGGGTTATGAAGGCGGTGAGATCCCTGCTGTCTGGGTGTAGTGGTAGCTGGTGATAGGCACTTTCAAGGTCGATTGTTGAGAAGAGTGTCGAGCCGGCAAGTTTTGTAAGTAGTTCCTCCATATGTGGTAGAGGATGACTGTCCACCACTATGGCTTTGTTGGGCTCTCGTAGATCGGCACACATCCTGATGCCACCCGTCTTCTTTTGTGTCACTACAATGTTTGACACCCAGGGTGACGCGTCAACTCGCTCGATCACCCCTGCAGAAAGCAATCGGTTCAGTTCATCAGACACAGCAGATCGCACGGAGAAGGGCAGACGGCGCAGCTTCTGACGAACAGGTGAGACGGACTCGCGGATTTTGACTTTGTGCATGAACCCTTCAACACAGCCCACAGATGGAGACTCAGCACTGTCCATGGAGAGCTGTAGGACTGGGTTGGAAGCAGGTAAGTGGCATACAGGTGAAGTAGGAAGCACAGTGTCCCCCTCAATGCGCAGTTTCAAAGCAGTGATTAAGTCCATGCCCATCAGTGGGGTTCCACTCTCTGTCACATAGAAGTTTGCTTTGCAGGTTTCATTGTCCCTCACCACTGTAGCAGGCATGCAACCCAGCACTGTGATTGGAGTTTTGGAGTAAGTCACTAAGCGGGCTGCAGGAGGCTGTAGGGGTATTCCTTTGAAGTTTTCCTCGAACAGGCACTTCGGTATCACAGACACTGATGCACCAGTGTCAATGGTAAGTTTCACAGTCTTTTTCGCAGTTCCAGTGCGAATGTCCACGGTACAATGGAGCTTGGCTGGTGATTCAGACTGTTGCAGTAAGAGCAGCGTGTATTCCGGAACTTCCACTTGCTGTACTCTATGCGTCTGTGCAGACCTACACACACGAGCAAAATGTCCCTTTTTCTTGCAATCTTTGCACACGGCTTTAATCGCGGGGCAATCGGGTGCATTTGCTAGATGTTTATCAGATCCACAGCGAAAACATGCACGGGAAGAAGTCGGAGTGGAGGTGGGGCGGCTCATCGGCAGAACTGATCGCGCATTCCCTCTACGCGGCTGCCTGCCTTTCCCTCTGCATTGAGCTTGGACCGCCTGAACTGGTAAGCTAGAACGACTAGCACTAGCCATAGCCTTCGCTTGCTCGCCAGCAGACTCCACTTGACTAGCAAGGGTAATAGCATCCTTCAGTGTCAATTTCGTCTTTAGCAGCAATCTTTCTCTTATGTGTGGAGTTGCACAATGTTCCACAAGTTGGTCTCGGATCATGTCATCAGCATTATCAAACTCACAGGTAACGGCTAACTGGCGCAGTGCAGCAACGTATTGTACTATGGTTTCATCCCGTAACTGAGCTCGCTTTCTGAAAGTGTGTCGTTCCACTACGACATTTACCTTGGGCGTGAAGTAGTCATGCAGAGCCGTTAGCGCCGTTGCTAGTGTAGTCCCCGTATCAGGCAAAGTGTAGAAGATCCGTTGGCCTTCGGTGCCCAGGCAGTGAAGTAGAAGAGCTCTTTGCCTTGCCTCGGTCCATTTTTGTCCTTCCACATCGATGACCAGGCAGTAGTTGTTGAACATTTTCTCCCATGTCTTGAAAGGAATGGCGGGCTCCCCCGGCGCGGAAAGAAAAAAACTCGGCAGAGGCGTTGTAGTAGCCATCGTAAAATGCAAAAATTAGTCAGCAGGTTGACCGAAAAGTAAGCAAAAACGCAGGAGTAAGTTCCTCGTCGCCAATTTGTTAAGTTGTAGTGTAGTAAGAACGCAGGACTCGGGAATACATTTCAAAACTTTATCTAAACATCAGGAGTCAGGACAGCATGTACCGTAGGTTTGCATCACTGCATCAAGTATACTTCCTCTACCTATTCTATACATCAATCAACCCCAAAGAAGTAACGGTGCCACCTCGCGGTGTGGCAATATGCAGACACAACAGTACTCTGTACTGAAAAGTGAACTCAAACATCCACCAGGTGCTGATCTCTACATCAGATCAGAGCTGCTTATAGTTTCATGGTTTTCAGAGTTAGTCACGGTGTGTGATCGACACCTTTTGACTCTTTCAGAACGCAGATTTTATAGAAGAGTTGTTCTGCTTTCTCAGAAAGCACAAAACATTTTTCCTGATTTGTTTCTTGTTTTATTATACAAGGATGCAAAGACAAAGATTTTGTAGCACCATGATATTTTTAGACTGGGTGATCACACTATGGAAATTTTAAACTCTAAAATTCCTTTCAGTTTTACTATTCCTAAAAGCAAAGCTTTTTTTGCTTTATGACCGTGACCCTCATAACTGCATTGGAGAAATCCTTGAATGGCACCTACATGCGTACTTAACATCAGCTAGAGAGACCATATCACCAATTCGGAGCTGTACGGTGACATCCTCCGTATTTTGGACAAGATTGGCTACAGGAGGCTTGGCCTTGTTGGTCATTGCTATCACCACCCTGACCTTCCTGCAAGTCAGCTGGTGCTGTGGCGCCCAACCCATGGTCATCTGAGGAAGGGCCGCCCTCCAGCCACCTTTCTAGACACACTAATGAGGGACACTGGGGTTCAGAGTCTCTCTGAACTAACATCGTGCATCAGCAATTGTGATGACTGGGCCACCAGGCGTATAGCTCGGCTGAGGCTGCATTGATGATGATGATCAGACAGTTTCTCCAATCACATAACGTCTACCATCACATACTTCCTTTGAGGTATGTGACGCTAGCTGACCACATCTTTTTGAACTGCTGTTTGTGCATCCTTAGGGAGTGGTATTGTAGCACACTCTGAGGAAAGCGCTATCCGCCGACATGAGCTCATAGATGCGCATGATTGGCTAGCATCGCTGTAACTGACAGAAGAGAGAGAGAAAAGGTCACTCCTCCCTCCCTGAAACCACAGGCTCTCTTAGACTCCCGGCTACAGATGGCTGTGGCATCATTGGGATTCGAACTCGTGATCTCTGGGTGAAAGAAGATCCAGGCTTTTGTCAACAGATGCCTACGTAGGATGCTAAGGATATGGAGGCCAGAAAAGATAACCAGTGAAGTGTTACTGACAAGAACAAAAGAAACACCCATGGTAACCCAAATACAGTGAAGAAAACGGGGGGTGGATTGGCTATACCCTACGGAAACCTAGGAACAACATCGCAGGACGGGCATTACAGTGGAACCCCCAGGGGGAAAGAAAGAGAGGTCGCCTCTGGAATACCTGGAGACGAAACACAACAACAGAGATCCAGACAGCTGGCTACACCTGGAAGCAGTTGGAGAAAGAAGCACAGAACAAGACAGAGTGGAGGAAGGTTGTCAATGGCCTATGTTCCTCTTTGGAACCGCAGGCTTAAGAAGAAGAAGAAAGATCTCTGGGTGCCTCTTTTTTAAGCCAGTGGTCCCTAATAACAGTCCTACTGTTAACAGTTTCCCTTCTTAACTCCTATGATTATGCTGCCGGACCTCCGACTAGGGAAAATCCAAAGAAAATGCCCCTCAACTTGGAATTCCTACTTGGAAATTTGGGGAAGTGCTCCTCAACCCCAAGTCAAATCAACATGGCTGCTCTGAACATCAACAGCAAATATAGTAGCACTTCTTTCCTTTTCGATGTCGAGGCATTATTTTATTGAGGTATTTCTTTAATAACTAAGATAAGATCTTAAGAGAAGGACAAAAAAGCCAAAGTGTGATTGATTTACCGCTGATCTACAGTCAGTGGCCAGTTTCTCAGGATTACTTAAAATATACGTGTATAATTACTGAATACATGTTGTTTCTAATATATGTTGTTTTTTTTTACATTGTTTCTAATCAGCTTCTCATCCTGTTCTGTAATCAGGAAGATGTCCCTCATGCTGAACAACGTGGTGGTTATCTGTGGAGCCGTGCTGATGGTGCTGAGCAAAACGGCACACTCGTTCGAGATGATCATGGTGGGACGTCTCATCTACGGCATCGGCTCAGGTTCGTTGCTGCAACACAATTCCAATAACCTAATCCAATAATATTATATTGTGATATTTAAGGTATGAAATCTCGTCACTCCCACTATGTTCAAGCAGCGTTAGGCTTCTGAGACTTAGCCAGTTATCTGCGAATGTGAAATATAGTTACAAAATTCAGATTTGTCTAGTTTAGATACAATATTATGAGGTATGAGGATGCATTAGTGCACATGACATGGGTAGCTTGTACATCTGGGAAGGCATCATTAATGCTGAATAATATATACAGGTTTCAGAGCAATGTGCTGCCATCCAGACAAAATCTTTTTTAGGGAAGGCCTTCCTTTTTTCAGCAAGACAGTGCCAAACTGTTTTCTGCACATATTAAAACTGCATGGCTCTGTAGTAAGAGAGTCCAGGTGCTAAACTGGCCTGCTGCAGTCCAGACCTGTCTCCCATTTAAAACATTTGGCACATTATGAAGCGCGAAATACGCCAGTGGAGACCCCAAACTGTTGAGCAACTCAAATTGTATATCAGGCAAGAATGGGAGAACATTTCTCTTTCAGAACTACAGCAATTGGTCTCCTCAGTTCCCAAACGTTTACAGAATGTTGTTAAAAATACAGGTGATGCATCACAGTGGTACAGTAAACATGCCCGTCCCAA
Source organism: Notarius lentiginosus (assembly GCA_025400055.1). NCBI lineage: Eukaryota > Metazoa > Chordata > Actinopteri > Siluriformes > Ariidae > Notarius > Notarius lentiginosus. Next base: position 11,215,423 of record JAODVO010000017.1, read on the forward strand.
CTTTTTTTGAAATGTGTTGCTGATGTCAAATTCCAAATGAGCATATATTTTTTTCAAAAAACAATCAAATTTCTCAGTTTTAACATTTGATTTGTTGTCTTTGTACTATTTTCAATGAAATATAGGGTTTCCGTGATTTGCAAACTATCGCATTCTGTTTTTATTGACAGTTTGCACAGCGTCCCAACTTTTTTGGAATTGGGGTTGTATAATTTTATATGCACTCTCAAGTTTAAATAGCATATTTATTTTAACTTTCACAATTTCGTGAAACCCAGTGCTTTCATACTGTATCAGTGACATGAGATAAAGCAATCTTAAATAAATTCATAAATTAATAGAGAATATTAGCCTATTAGGAAAAAAGTATTGGCGCCATAAAAAAAGGAGGAAAAGTAAGTGTACGTCTGCACACGACTGGCTGAAGATTTAACACACACTACACTTAGGAAACACTCTTTTAGCCATCATTTCACTGTTTCCAGCTCGCTGTGAACTTTGAATTTTATGGAGATCCGTGGCTGGCTGTGAACATGCTTGGATTGGCATTTTTATCAACGTGCAACATAAGCACGAAGAAAATGAATGTTATCAAAATTTGTACTTCAGTTTGTCCTAAACATACGAAAACATTTCTACGAACGCACCTTTATTAAAAGCTTGATAAACGAGGCCCGTTTCATGGTTGTTCCTTTTGTCGTTTTCGCATTGTTTGTTACGAAGCGTGTGTAAGATGAATAGTTAAATGTATTAAAGGAAGAATGTGGCCAACAATCAACACATCTAGTGTTGTCTCCATCTTATTAATTATTGGCTAAACGGCAAAGTTAGATTTAATTCACAATAGACAGCCACAATAGTAGTCAAACAGAGGTCAAGGGTCAGGAACATCCTGTGTAATGCGAAAGCCCTGGAATCCACTTAGTAACAAGTGAACAGCTCAGGACAATCAAACTTTTTGGGACGTTAGGGAATGACCAAGTAATGGCATGCAGTTCGGAAGTGAACCATTGTGATGGTAAAAGACTTGATTGTGAATAATGGCGTCACCTTAAGTCTTTACTATCCCTCATTACCATATTACATCCTGCCTCTGGCACATGAATCACATTAATCTTAGACGAGCTCCCGTTTTGTTACGACTAGGCTCAAGACCGGAACAAAAGAGGACACACATCTTTAAATTAGAAAACTCAAGGACTTACAGTGCCTTGAAAAAGTATTCATACCCCTTGAACTTTTTCACATTTTTCCACTTTACAACCACGAACTTAAAAGTTTTTTATTGAGATTTTATGTGATAGACCAACACAGAGTAGCACATAATTGTGAAG
>JAODVO010000017.1:11612090-11625338 GCA_025400055.1 Notarius lentiginosus
ATACTATTGTGTGTGTGTGTGTGTGTGTGTGTGTGTGTGTGTGTGTGTGTGTGTGTGTGTGTGTGTATACACATGTGTATATGCTGAATAAAGAATGTGGAATGCATCCTGCACTTTTGGTTAGTGTCTTTACAATTGATCTGCGTGGGGACAAAGCTGATATTATGCTAATGGAAATCTAATCATAGAGCAAAACGTTGGTGTGAAAAGCACTGGCACATACCGTGTATAGCAGCTCAGCACTCTGTGTATAGCCCCCCACTGCTTAGCCTTTTCTTTGTTTTTTTATTCTTATGGAAGTGGGGGTGGTGGCACACTCTACTGTTGAGTAAATGTGGAATAGGTTGAGTAGAATAAGGGAGTAGGGGAATGAGCATATTTTATTTCCTGTGTAAAATGGATCCTGACAGAATAAGGATCCTGATGGATCCTTATTCTTCTTATTGCGATGGATCTGATTTTTTCCCCACTGATACATAAATACCACTATTCAACAAATCATAGCTAACAATAATTGACAATATTTTCTACTTTATATTTTACGTAATGTAATCCCCATGCAAGTCCAGGAAAATAAATTAAATTTACTTCCTCTTAAATCATAGGCGATTTCCTGCAAATCAACAGGAGAATTACTATTTTACTCTAAAGTAATTGAAAGCTTTTCTCTAAACACAACCACACACTTGATCAAAGCTCTTCTATAATTATATATGCTTAAAATGTATTCATTCCTCTTCAGTAACCACATTATCATTGTCATCGTGGATCCAAAGCCTATTTAGTCCTTTAGTCAGTATGTGATAATCAACAAATTTTAATATTTATGTTCTTACAATGTACTGTATACTTTGTATACTGCATACCCAATATACTGTACTCTATACAGTATTTACTTTGCATAAAATGTGTTATTTTAGCTGCAACTACAAAATAACATTGAGTATTGCCCGATATCAACACCCCTCCAGTGGCTTTTCCTTTAACAACTGCTATACTTTAAAATATTTTAGCTAAAAATGTCCTACAGAAAACCAGTGGTTTTTATTCAGTTAAACTCATACATAAAAACATATAATTATCATGATATGTTTTATATAATTATTATTTTATAATAAAGTATAAAATAGAAATACAGTAAAATCAATCTGAACAAAAACTATCTGAATTATATATTTGTTACAGGAACAGATCTCATTCTCCCACTGATTTGCAGTGACTCATCTATCAAAGGGACAAGTAGATCCACACCATGCCAACAACAGAGGCACTGACTTGTTTTCTTTATTTCGTCACTAATCTGTATATGATTGATTTATTTTTAATGCTATTTTTAGTCACAAGTTCAGCTGTAGATTGTACACACTGCTCCAGAAAAGTGTGCATTAGGCATGTAATGATTCACTCAGTTCACATATTGATTCAATTCATGATACTGGGTTCACAGTTTAATTTTCCAACAATATTTTTAAAAAGAGAAAATTAAATAAAGAAAATTTTATTACCAAAAATGGAACCTTTATTTGACTATTTTTATCAACTTAAATATTCCTTTTGTTAAATTTAAATGAAAAAACTTTTGTTTAATTTTCTTAATAACCAACAATAATTATTTAACCAGATTTGTAAATTGGAATAAAATATAATAGCCTGTTAACAAAAATATTCATTTCATGAAAAATGAAAAAAAAAAAAATAAGTAGGACCTTTCTTAATAAACATTTATGAACATAGTACCTCCATTTGCTCCTCTTTTCTTTATCTTTCAACAGTCTGTAAAAAGAGAGCGCTGATTTCTTGTAAAATCTATTTGTACAGTCAATCACACAACAGCTCTGCCCTATTTTAGATCTGGTTTTTGTGTGTTTTCATAAAGCTGTTTTAGTGCTGTGTTACATCCGCCTACAATGAAGTCATATGTATTCCTCCTATTTTACGTTGTTGCTGTCTAAACAATACAATTATAGCTTGGAAAAACTAAAAGATTACACAACCTGATAATAATTGGTGGCATGATGGCATGGCAGCACAGTGGTGTAAGCAGTTAGCACTGTCATCTCACAGCAAGAAGGCTCTGGGTTCGAGCCAAGTGGCTGACGGGGTCCTTTCTGTGTGGAGTTTGCATGTTCTCCCCGTATCTCTGTGGGTTTCCTCCAGGTGGGCCGATTTCCCCCACAGTCCAAAGACATGCAGTTAGGTTAACATGGGACAGCCTTGAGCTGAAGTGCCCAAGAGTGGTGGCATGCACGGACGCAGCGGCTTTGCTCTCCTTTGATGAACTAAATTTCTTTGTGCAGTGACAATAAAGGCATTCTATTCTGATTGTGATTCATTTTTTATTTCATTTATTTGAATCACCATAAATTTATATCATGATTTATTGTTGCATGATATATCATGACATGTCTCGTGTGCATGTGCCTCTAAGTTCCGAAATCAATCCATTCCTACTCTACCTATTTGTACACAAAACAAGCACACTTTAGTCCTTCACTTTAGTTCATGCAAAATATATATCTGTTTGACACCTGTGAGGAAGGTTCCTTTGCTTTCCTGGGCTTTAATTGAAGGGGTGTGGAGTGCAGTGTGTGTGTGTGTGTCTGCTCATTGCTTCTCTCCTCCATGGGTCACTGACATCCAGAAAGTCCCATCCCAATCCTTACCGCTATTTACCTTCTGCCGTCCGCTGAGAATATGTTATATTGAAGTTATTTTATGCTCGGCTTACCATTCTCACTTTCACTTTTCTGCATCATGTCTCTTCAGCTCTCCTCTATTTTCCATTCTTATTTCCTCTGCAGTTGTATTCCTTCCATTTTGGAAAGGGCAGAAGGGGGGGGGGGCATTATTTCATTTATTTCTGCTTTCTTTGAAAAAAAAATGGATCTGTCATTCTCTAAAAGCTGACAAACTCCAATCATATTTTGCGAATGGTTTTATAGCTTTTTGAATGATCACTGCATTATTACATTATATTTGGACACTTTCATTCTTTTACCATGTACTATCATGTACTACTATGTTGTAAATGTCCACTCATAAAAAAAAATATTAACAATAAACTAAAAATGAATATTAAGAGTTAATACATTAAAAAGAATAATACATGCAGAAAACCAAATAGGTTTTCATCTGTAATGACATAAAAATACTGATATTTAAGGCTTTAATGTCTAAAGCAGAACATCCTTTAAAAAGGCAAGGACATGGAATATTTACCAGGTCAGGCTGTCTCATGGTTTACTAAAAACAACAAAAAAATATGAAAATGTAATAAAATTGAATCATTGATCAGAATCTCTAATGAAAAAAAGATAATTTTGTACTAAGTGTGAATCACATTAGGAGAATGAGGGTAATGAGCTGAAAGGCAGGTGTGTGTGTGTGTGTGTGTGTGTGTGTGTGTGTGTGTGTATACACATGCGCAGAATTGACCCAACAAACTGGCCTTATTAGCCTAGATCTCATCAACTCAGCCAAGTGAAGCTTGCAGATAGTGAATACACGCATTTACACAAGCAGTATAAATGTGTAGACAGTCCTAAATGTGTACATTTGTTTTCTCCTCTCTGTAGACAAAATACGGCACACACACACTCAAAAGCATGTTAGCATGAAGCAAATGCTACATAATGCTGAGTTTGCGGGTCTGAAAAGAATGGGAACTCTTTGCGTCAGCTAGGCTCAATATTTTTTTTAAATATATATTTTAGCTCTTGCACCCTTATATGAATGAACCCTCCAAAGCCTTTACCACAATAAAAGCGACAGCCACATGTTCAACGTGATCTTGCATCTCAATTTGCTTTCTTTGCTGTCATCCTCAGGACGACATGAAGCCCTTAGAACTTCCTGGTGCACTGGATTGGAGAAAGAATCTTGAAAGCATGCTTTTGTTTTGAATGCTTCTAAAGTTCAGCTTTCTAATAAGGCTGGGGTGAATGCGCTCATCTAAATAGTGCTGCCAACACTTTTGAAGAGATATTAGAGAAGCAAATGAAAGGACAAAGATGTGCTATGGAATACAAAAGTTAATAATACTGGGGTTTGATGAATGGCCCAGCAAATGCTTCTTGATTTGGCCCTAAATTGCATAGCTTTGCAGCGTCTTAATTTATTCGCTTCCTTGTTGACTATGCAAGGTCTTAGAAATCCAGAGGACACCGTTGGTAATATATGGTAAATAATGCACGTTAGACTACACCTGTCCACTGCGTACAGTATGTCCTCGTAGATTGTGCCTCGTCCTCGTGTCCCCCTTCGCAGCCATCGTTGTATTCCTTCCCAAATGTTAGCCAGCAGGAAGACAAGCTTGAGGCGGTATAGAGGCTCACACATATCTTTTTATTGCCACATACATCAAGCGTGTTGAGACATCCAAAAGAGACTGCGTGATCCGCGCCGATCCATTAATCATCATTCATTGTATGTTAATAAATTCAGAATTTCCCCATTTACCATGCGGGCCGTTCGCACGTAGCAGCAACGCAACCTTTCCAGAGCCCATAAATCACACAGCCCGAGTCATTTGACAGAGCAGCCTAAACACAGTGCTCCAGTCAGTCCCGCGGGCACAAACACATGATCTAATAGGCCTGCATCAGACCTGTGAGTCATGCCGGAGCCTGGCATGTGCCACTGATAGAAGCACGCAGAGAACATTGTTGATCCAGGGAATAAATTGAAGCCGAAGGCCTTGTCTTTCTCCGAAGTGTGCTGTTCCAGTGGAGGCCCCTTTTGGTTGTGTTGCATTGACAGGAACACTCGGCTAATGGTGTTTCAAGGAATGTAGGACCTTATTAAATTTAATTTCCTTATTGCCATCTGCAAAGAATGGAGTGGTGGTAAGCATGCCATCAATAATCCTTTTTATTTATAGTATCTTGAGCCACTGAGGGAAGGAGTTGGAAGCAGAGTTGGCCGAAAAGTGAGGTTGGAGCCTTTTTCAAGTTGATCAGATAGAGACCTGCTGCAGGCAGTTATGTATGACAGTTAATTACTGCCTGTGGTCCAGGGGGAGCATGCTTTTGTCTTCATTTGGCAGACAATCAAAAAACATCACCTGAAATCATGAAAGCTGTTCAAATCTTGGCATATACATTTGTGCTGAAGTAACTGTGACACATAGACAGTTTTTTAAAGTATTTACCAGTATACTATCAAGGGATATGTACAGAAAGAGTCATATTTAAAGTCAAAATAAAAATTATGTGCTAGCATAACAATCCACAATACAGTGTAGATGTATACTAATTATCTTTTTACCCAGGATATCCAGTAAAACATGATTGTGATTTATAAATCAGATTTGGACATTTTTGCCAAGAGAAAAATAATCTATACTGTTTCTAAAATCACCCCAGAAAATAACACCATCTCTTTTCATCATCAGATTAACTGATTAACAGCTCTCGACACAAGGGTTTCCTGTAAAACCTCAGAATTGTCAGCAGATCTTCAGTTGTGTGCTATACATGATGCAGAGGCTGTTCTATAGGGTGATTACTGAGATAATGCCATCACAAGTTAATCACCACAGCCTACGGCAGACACACTGCTGTGTTATGCAAAGCGTTCCAGTGCACAATAAATGGAAATAGAGATGTTTTATGAGGAGTATAAATGCGATCTTCTCTTACTTTCTTGGAGATAAGTAAGCTTTCCTCTCACCTGGGATAGAAGAAGAACTTTACCTTAACTACTATGTGATTTATTTTCTATAGCACTAGTGTGAGGGAAAGAAAGGACAGTTTTTGTTTTTTCCAAGTAAGTATTTAGTAGAATTCCCTCTGAGTAAGCTGGAGACAGAAGATGAATATTTGCCAGGAGTTGCCTTGGAAATGTAATGCATGAAAATGGCAAGTTCATCAGTTTAATCGCAAATGTCAGCATATATACTGTATGTAGCCTAAAAAAAATGCTTCACATGATTAGATTTTGTCATTTTCTCCTGTAGTTTCTCTTTTCCATGTATTTCAATCTGCATTTTACAATCTACTGACTTCCAAAATCAAATAGAAACGAAATTGCATTTTCAAGATTTCTATTCAACTGAAAGACTCCCACCTTCATTTCTAACCTAATCCACTTATCAAAATAAATATTATTGTCAAATTTGCAACAAGAAATGAGTTCTCATATTGATTATCAGCATCAATCACATCAATCCCTTTCTCATCACCTGAGGTAAAAGTCACTCAAGTCAACACAAGCCTCATCATTGTCTCTTCACATGACTGATCTCTGTTCAAACTAAACTCACTGGGGAAATAACAGCCCATTCATTCAGTCAATTCTGTTTTTTATTATGTCATTTAAACAGTTAAAACCTTGTCCACTGTTATCTGTGTACAGTCGAGTTGCTAAGTGCTCTTCGTTTTTATGATGTGATGGTGCAAGAGCATCACAGGCATTTTGATAGCCGTTATCTGACTGTATCTCACCAACTGATTTGATCAGGATAATATCTATTTCACGATGGCATGCAACTTTACAAAAATCTACACAAATCTTGACATCTGTTGTGTGATGAAAGCAAGGATTTAGACCTTGAAGCAGACTGATGTTTATTCAGCTGGCTGCTTACCTAACATGACTTTTGCAGGCTAAGGCAAGGTGAGAAAGTAGCCTAAAAAAAAGTAAGTCCATGTGGTTTTGTTAAATTTCTATTTGCATGTATTTAAAACATATAAAGGAGAGATGTAAAAGTATATTAGTGGCAGAAAAACATGTCATTTTTCACCAGAATTCATCCAACATCTGATGGATTTCCCAGACTGTCTCACACAAGTGGTACAATACATTCCCCTAAACTTCATGGAACTGACTTTAAGGATATGAAATAATTTCACAGAGCTACATGGATTAGCATGTGCATGAGCATGTGCTATGACTGCTACATGCATTAGCATGTGCTATGACTTATTTAGAAGCACTGGTGAATGTGTTCATGCTTTGCTTTAATGTCTTTGGGGCAGTAGACTTGGGCCAAATCCAGTCGCCTAATGAGGCAGTTTTGATGGTCCCAGTCCCACAAGATTACAGAGACTTTGTCTCTTTTTTTTCTCTCCTCCTCCCTCATACCTCATCCAGGTCCTGCTTGAAATGCCTTAATTGATCTAATCACTCACTCAATTGGTCAGAGCCATCCGTCTCTTTCATGCCCAAGCCTCTGGACACTAGGCAATGTCTTCTGCTCCTGTGAGTCTAGTCTTCTGTAGGAAGTGAGTTTGACTTGACGATGGCTTTGCCATTATGCCCTTAACCTTGAGTGTAGCCACTGTCATTACAGAGTTGCTGGAGCTCTAAGAAATGTTGACTTTGTCACAGTGGGCCGTTCCTACGGGTGCAATAAAAAACTTCTGAATAATGGACATAATGGATCTTTGTGCTTGATGATGATGGGAGTAATTGTCATGAACTCTTCTGGTGCGATGTTTAAAGAGATGCTATTCAGAGCAGCAATACTTGTTCCTGTACATGTCAAATGTACAGGACCTTGCTACTTTCTTACCTAAGTAAGAAAAATAATGGCAGTATTTGCACTGAATAGCCCTACATTCACACTAGTAAGTGACACAGTGGTAGAAGACCATTTCATTTAGGTGAGTATGTATGACATAGTGGTGAGCATCCAAGCCAAGTGACAGCATGACAAGACAATTTTCATCTGAGTTTTTTTTTTTTCAAAATCTATGCAAATTATGTATGGGGGTAAATCAACACATTCAAATTACTTACTTATATGATACCTTGGACTAACCCTATATTGTACTTGTTCTGCCATTTTTTCAGTTTTCCACTTATAACTTTAGTTCCTACCTGCAAGTAATTCCCTTTTATTTTTGCCATGCAAAAATGGAAGGTAAACTTAAAACCATTCTGTTTCATTCAACCTCTCATTTAATGTGTATTCTGAAGAAAAGTAAAATGTGCTTACTTACTAAGCAGCAGAGATTGTTGGTGCCTCTGGGGAGTGTATGTAGCTTGTACAGTTAGCTTGCTTTGCTAATCTGCCATGGAAATGAGTCTAGCATGAAATCAAACTACCAATTTCCACACTGATTAGTGGTTCATCTTAATTTATGTTTGGCTAGTTAGCTTTGGAAGCATTTAAATTTTGTCTACTACCGTTTCCTAATGGCACTAAAAAAAAAAGAATATGCTAGGTAGTGCACACTGACAAGAGATAAACTACAAGCAACACAAACAATTTGTCTCTTCCTAGTGTGAATGTAGGGTCAAGCTCCTATATAACCATTAAGCTCTCTTAGAACTAAACCGATTTACTCCAAATATGTTTTTGCATAAAATTTCCTTATGTGTGTTACACAAATAAGACCTTAAGCATACATCTTCTCTTAGCCTTTCATTAAAACAGGCCACGATTCCCTGGAGATGATGCATAGGCATGATCCCAAATGTCACTGAAGAGGTGATCAAGTACACTCTCCTCATGCACTCGCCTCATTATCCCTCAATACTATCAGCCCTTTTAAGTTCCAGCATTCTTAAAGAGCAGGTAATGGCAGAGAGGGGTAAAGGGATGCAGAATTAAGCCGTTTTACACCAAAGGGTAATTTGGTTTGATGAATGTGCCGCCATGACTAACTAATAATACATATTTTAAAAGAGGGAGGTGGTGAAGGGGAGATGTAGCCGTAGCTCTGGAAAAAAAAAAATGGCGTGGTTATTAATGGGGCTGGCCACAGTATGTCTCACACAGGGTTATGGCGCAAGGTCAAAGCGCATTTCACTGAATTAAAAGCCATTTTGAGCTATGGCACTCCTAATCAACTCGGACCTAAAGGTGCATAGCTCAGGTATAATGAGGCACCAATGAATTTAAATAAACAGGGTGAATACAGTGATTTATAAAGGCAATGTGCTAGCCTTATAGCTCGTTAGCAATGACGGATACTCTTTATTCTTTCAGGCTCCTTTACCCATAGGATTTGAGCTTTTAACCAAATAATATCCGCCAGTATTGTCGAGTGTGCATTCCAGGCGAGACACTTATCCTAGTCATTATGAAAAGTGGCGACACAATGCAAGAGTAATGGTAATATATGCCATCTAAATAAATGATTTCTTTTTACCTCCTTTTTTCCCCTCCTCTTGCTTTTTCCCCTGTTGTAGAACTAAGGCTTCTGTGAGACTCTAGAAGCATTTGAATTCATCTTCATATTTTATCCCAGCTCCATTTTTTCTCCTAAAAAGAGGTATAATCCTTGATTCGCAAGACGTTTTGCATTTCAAGGAACATTTTTTTTTGCCATATTCCAGGAGATCACTTATATAAATTATAATCTTTTTTTTTCATAAAGTGGCCAGAGCTTATAAAAAAAACCTGTAAAGTATGCTTGGTACTGTATTAATATGCTGATTAGGAACTTCCTGGAATAATCATGTTTGATGCTCACCCACTTTCATGGAGAGTAAGAATTAATTCCAGCACACTATCCCTCTGACAGCAAGGTTGAATGAATATTTTCCCCGCTTAACTTTCCTCTTTTTTCAACAAGTATTGATCTTTCTTAGTGCAATTACCAGGGTGCTTTTAGCCCTGCGCTAGGCACCGTAGCTTAGGCTAATAACCCTGCTAGCTTAGCCATGGGCAATAGCTGTGTGAAGTGGTGAAGCATGCCACCCGCTACCTCTGTTATGCCATGCCAGAGCATTAGTGACTTCATTAGACTCTTAGTTGGCCAGCCTGCCTTTTGTATCATCCTTGAAGGAGAGACAGGCCAGGCTGTGGCTTGATGCGCCTATTCTTCAAGTGCACTGTGGATGAGTGCTCCTGCAAAGATTGCCTTTCAGTTTATTCCTCCCTACCTTTATTCTTCACAATCGCATCTTCATTCCACTTCATTCAAGGGCTGAGGTGGATGACAGTTTATTTCAAGGAAAGAACCCTTTATTTGATCTTTAGTTTTCAACAAAATAAATATCTACAATAAGTACTCTCGAGTAACTAACCTGAACCTCCATATTCCAAATAATTGGGTAAAAGTAGACTTTTTTTTCAAAAGTAAAATTATATTTTGAAGTATTTATACCAATAGCACTGAATGATTGAGTCTGATTGGTTAGAAGATGTTGAATTTTCTATAAAAGTAATTTTCTATAAAGGAGCTATTCCTATTTTTTTTTAAAGTCCAATTCAAATAACAGATTTATATTACTGTGTTCTTTCTAATATGTTACTGTTTCTATCGTAGTCTAACAGCTCATTCACAGGGACTTGTATGGACAAAATGCCACATAATATAAGTTTAATAATAAACAGAATAAAAATGTGCTATTATTTAATAAAGAAATATATATATAATTGTTGATATGGTGAGATTTTCTATCAGGACATATTTATTTAACATTTATGGAAGGAGTCTCCAGAGTCACAGCTTTAACAGTTAGTGGATTCCCCACCCCAACCCCACAATTCAGGACTTTTCGGTTTCTTGGTGACATGACAAGCTGTGATTTTTCCTTATTAACTTCAAGACAGTGAAAAATAATAGTCTGGTGAGGGAACATTTTTATAGCTGCTATAGTGTAAGTAATAACAGGAACTAACTTGTTTTGCAGCTGCTCCATAACATTAAAAATGATTAATTATAATTGGTTAAAAAGCATGATGGCAAATTTCTGTGATATAGAAGGAATAAAACATTTCAGGATGTGTTGTTGTTGTTGTTGGAAAATAATCCACTTTGTGGTGGTAGGAGCAGCCCCCCGTCAATCATTTTCTGTAATGTCAGTCTCCATCATTTTATTCCTTATTAAAAAAGGTACATCAGTTCAGGACACCCATATTTTTGGAGAACACTTACATTCAATTTCCCTCTGAAGTAATACTTAACATAGTCCAATTTTATTTTGTTTCTATACAATACACTTCAGTTTCAAGTAGGTGGTTGACAGCAGTCTGCAGAGACGTTTGGCTACAGAGTGAAAGTGACTAAGAGGAGATTCCCGCCAACTGCATTATGTCAAGAACTTTGATCAGTCTGTCAAAGAGAGATATGTATTACGACACAAATCAAAGGCACATCTGGCTATTTGATGGCCTGAGAACATTGTAATTTGGTGTAGACCCCAGAGGGTGTGTGTCTACGAGGCTTTAGGATGGAGTGAACCTGTCAGTTCATCTGCCTTTCAATAGTAGAAATTCTGATGGTGCTTTATTGCAAGGCAGAGAAAAATCAACAGTGTTTACACTGCAATATGATAGTAAAAGTATGTAGATAGTAGAAGTGCTACAATAGAATAACATCATAATATCAAACTTGATTTGAATTACTAGATGCTCATGGTGTCTTTTATTAACTAAACCTTAATCCTTTATCAATAGATTACTGATGATTTTTTTTTCAATTCCTGTTCGGAAAGCAACTTTATGTTTTTACTTGAATGCATTTAATGTGTAGTATATAGTGTCTAGTTTCTTTGGTTATTTGAGGATAGAGATCACTGATTCATTTCTTCATGGGTCTGTGGCTGAGCCTGTCGTATACAGGTTCTCAAACTCGAGCTGGGGTTTTCGTCTTTCCTCCCAGCCAGCGTCCGGCAAACGCTCACAGCCTGGCCGTGATTAATGCCAGCGCCGCCCAGCCCCGGTCCTTTTGGTAGATAATGCCAGGCAGCAAGCACGCTTGACACTTTTAATGTATAATTAAGTAGAAAAAGTCAGCACAGGCTATGCAAATTTTTTAAAATGATAAATGAGGCTGGGTGGCGGCAGGGATTGATTTGGTGTAAATGAAACTAATTAAGGAAATGTCAAACATAATTAATAAAACAGGTTTAAGCTGCAAAACATTGTCAATGGAATGAATGAGGAGGCATTGGCGCCCATTGTTTGGGCTTTATTTAGGCGCAGTGTTGTGCTTGTTCGCCGCACCCTGATGTGCTCTCCCCCACCCTCACACCCGCCACCACCGATTTCCCGAGAGGGCGGAAAATAAATTTGCTTGTCTCTTGGCTGACTGTAGAAATTAATTGCTGGAATCTTGTCCCATCCAAGTGTTACATTCCTGCGCAGGACATTAACATAACTAATTTGAAAGAACCCAAATGACTGCATAATGGAGCACTGTCAGCATGCATGACATTCGCTGGTCATACCAAATTAGCCAGGTTTTATAATTGAATTTTCCCCTTTTCCAATTTTTATATATACAATTTTTTTCTTTGCCCCCTTTCGCTCCTCTTTACTCTCTTCCTATTGTATCATATCTTTTCATTTAGAATAAGAACAAGGGTTTTATAATTTAACAAAGAGTGCTTGACCTATAATTAGCGGGATGGCTTTCGGGAGGGGCAGCCAGGCTGGCGTGAACAGCCCGAGTCACATCTTTAGTCCCGGTAATGATGCTGGAGACCTTGCTGCCTCTGGGGAGGGGAAGAGTAATGGAATGGGCTATTTTTATGGGGACCCGAATAGCAGGGAGCCAGGGCGGCCGCTGGAGCTGCGCTGTAGGGTGGATCACACTCACACTGGCAACCCACGCCCTAGCCATCAGTCCAGAGTGTCATCCTCATTCTCCTCAAACCCCGTTAGCATACGCCACGACCCTCTCCTCTCCAAACATCTGCTGCTTTTACACACACACACACACACAGAAAGAGAGAGAGAGAAAGAGAGAGATTGAGATCCAATACCACCATGCAGTTTGTTCATTTTATTTCTATCTGGTTACTGTTCTTTTTTTCAAGCCCCCCTACAGCTATGATATACCTAGAGTAGCTTATAATCACTCTTTCACTCTTTTTTACAGTATAAATATACATAGAAACTCCTACACATCATCTAGTGTTTCTTTGTAGTTCCGATCTCTCTGGTCGCTCCCCGCATGGAATAATGATAACACCTAACAGGATTGTGAAGTGATGAAGATTTTGTTGTAGGCAAAACCCTCAGTCACACTTTGAAATACAGTCTTTTCCAGACACCAAAGCTGTTATGTCAAACCTATTATGCTGCAACTTAAATGTGTTGCTACTAACATGCAGCTTCTAATTATAACATGTTCCCCTGGAAGCTGAACAAGAAGTGAGGTGCAATTAGAGGTAGTTAGTAGTAAGAGTGGTCAAGTGAGTAATGTTCCACATTAGGCTTAGGGATATAATTTTATGTAAATTATTACCATTTGTGAGATTTTGCAATACTCCTCTCTCTCTCTCTCTCTCTCTCTCTCTCTCTCTCACACACACACACACACACACACACACACACACACACACACA
>JAODVO010000017.1:11855297-11868235 GCA_025400055.1 Notarius lentiginosus
CGCCGGCCACGGGGCTCGAACCCAGACCTTCTTGCTGTGAGGCGACAGCGCTAACCACTACACCACCGTGCCGCCCCCTAAACCCTATCATTAACTTCCAAACCACATTATTAACCCCTAATCCCTAACCCTACTGCTACTCTTCAGAACACATTGTACTGATTTCACTGTGAGATTGTGTGTGTGTGCTTAATCAGTGTGTTATAATTTGTGTGTGTGTGTCAGATATCATAGCAACAGTGGAGAATGAGAGGCCGTCTCCATGTGCTGAGGCGGGAAACGGGCGGCGCTGTGCCCTGAACGGGACGGTATGTAAACCAGGATGGCCCGGTCCCAATAACGGCATCACACACTTTGATAACCTGGGCTTCTCCATGCTCACTGTGTATCAGTGCATCACCACGCAGGGCTGGACAGACGTCCTCTACTGGGTGTGTCTCACCGATCAGGGTTTCAGGCCTGTCTGGGCCGATACATCAGCACGCTGCAGGAATAATAATAAAGATGAAAAAAATATGTTGTGTGCGCGCAGGTGAATGATGCGATTGGGATGGAATGGCCGTGGCTCTACTTTGTCACTCTCATTCTTCTGGGATCATTTTTCATCTTAAACATGGTGCTGGGAGTCCTGTGTGGGTCAGTGTCACACTATCACTGTGTGTGTGTGTGTGTTATTCAGAAAGTATTATTGGCTATTTTACTGTGTGTGTGTTTCCGTGAATCAGTGAATTCACTAAGGAGCGGGAGAAGAGCTCTCGGAGTGGTGAGTATCAGAAGTTGCGTGAACGTCAGCAGCTGGATGAAGATCTGAAGGGTTACATGGAGTGGATCACTCACGCTGAGATTATGGACCCTGACCAGGAGGGTCAAGGTCAGACATACACTCAAACACTCACACACTCACAAACGCTCGTTCTGGTGTCTCTCTGGTGTTTCCCTCAATGTTGAATTTGCTTTTGTAAGATGACTCACAGCTTGCTAGGGCACTATATTTCATCTTTCTATCTGTCTGTCTGTCTGTCTGTCTGTATTCTCTTTCTAACATGCATTGCAGAATACTTGTTTGTTTCCCTTCCATTCTGATAGAAATCTAAATGAAACAAAACTTTAAAGCCAAATGTCTCTGGTGTCCCACTCTGTGCTCTGATGTCCCTCAGGTCTGCTGCCGCTGCAGGAGAGAGGTTTGGAGATGGAGAGTCTGTATGAGTTGGAGGGTCTAAACAGACTCATGTACTACGTGTGAGTAATTGGTTATTATTTCACTTCCTGCTGATGAAATATTGAGATATAATTTGATTTTCATTGTTTCAGACTGAAATTAATGTGATGTTCTCCTCAGGCGTCATGCTCGTCGCTGGAATCGTTTCTTCCGGAGGAAGTGCCGTGTCTTGGTGAAATCCAAGCTCTTCTACTGGCTTGTCTTCCTGCTGGTATTTTTCAACACACTGGTCATTGCCACAGAGCATCATCAGCAGTCCCAGTCCCTCACCGACTTCCAAGGTCAAACTATCAGACTTCTGTTCCACATTAACAGACCAACACCATCAGACTCCTCAGATCAACATCAGATTTTTCAAATAATTTTTGTATTTTGTGTTGTAGTATGTCTACAATTAGTGTGGACAGTTCCAGTTCGGAACAGTTCCAGTTTGCAGGGTGTTGATTGTTTTCCTGTGTCTGATTGTCCATAGAGAGTTCGAATAAAGCTCTGCTGTCTCTGTTTGCGGTGGAGATGGTGCTGAAGATGTACGCTCTCGGCCTGCCTGCCTACTTCATGTCTCTCTTTAACCGTTTCGACTGTTTCGTCGTGTCTGTGGGGATTCTGGAGCTCATCTTGGTCCACATGGACGTCATGTCCACCATGGGCATCTCAGTTATGCGCTGTATTCGCCTGCTGCGCCTCATCAAAGTCACCAAGTATACACTTTCATCTCACTCTTAATTTGATCAGAATTAATCTGTTCATTGTCTCAGCTTTCAGAGTAATAGTGTAATGTTAAATCACAAACCATTCGTGGTGTAATCAAAATGATCAAACGTGTGTGTGTGTATTAGGTACTGGACATCTCTCAGTAACTTGGTGGCATCTCTGTTGAACTCAGTGCGTTCCATTGCGTCTCTGCTCCTCCTCCTCTTCCTCTTTATCGTCATCTTCGCTCTGCTCGGTATGCAGGTGTTCGGCGGAAAATTCAACTTCCCCGACCAGAAAATAAGACGAAGCAACTTCGACAATTTCCCTCAGGCGCTCATCACTGTCTTCCAGGTAATCACACACACTTTTTAATAATATAACTTCATGTAAATAAAAATATAATATTCACTGTAGCAGTTCGTAGGGGTGGGTGGAGCACAGAAGCACAACAGACCAGAGCTTTTGTCAATAACCACTTTTATTTGTACGCTTTTCAGTGACTTGGCTCTCACACATGCACCCAATGTCAGCGGGTGGGGTGAACTCAACTCCTCTGCTCTCCCTTCCCCTTTATAGGGCGTGGTCACTGGGAGAGACACACAAACACATGTTAATGACTCACAGGTGTAGTGATTCTGCCACTTACCTCCCCTGACTCCGCCCTCCAGTCACAGACAGATGCCTGACCACGCCCCCGCTGCCACACTTTGTAATGTGAGCAGAATGTGGCTTTGCATTGTCTTGCTGAAATCTCCCTGGAAAACATGTGATCTTGAAGGCAGCATATGTTGCTCCAAAATCTCAATGTACTTTTCTGCATTAATGCTGCCATTAATGCAGTGTAAGTTACCTTTGCCAAGGGCACTGACACAACCCCAAACCATGACAGACCCTGGATTTTGGACTTGTTGCTGGTAACAGTCTGGATGGTCCTTTGTGTTTTTGGTCTGGAGCACATGGTGTTCATTTCTTACAAAAAAGACCTGGAATACTGATTCATCTAAGACAATACACATTTCTGCTGTGTGATAGTCCATCCCAGATGCCTCCAAGCCCAGAGAAATTGAAGGCACTTCTGGACACAGTTAACATAAGGCTTCCTTTTTGCACACTAAAGTTTTATCTGCCATTTGTGGATGTAACTCCATATTCTAGTGACTGACAAAGGTTTGCCAAAGTAATCTGCACATTCGGTCATATAAGTGGTTCTTGATGGTTCTTGAACAGTTCTTGATCCAGTGCTGTCTGAGGGATCGGAGATCACGGGTGTTCAGCTTAGGCTTGCTCCCTTGCCCTTTATGCACCAAGCTTCCTCCAGATTCCTTGAATTGTTTCATGATATTTTGCAGTGTAACGGGTGATATATCCAAATCTCTTTTTATTTTTCTTTGAGAAACATTGTTTTTAAATACTTCAATAATTTTCTCACATATTTGTTGACAAACTGGAGATCCTCAGCCCAACTTTTCTCCTCAAACACTAGGCCTTTCCTGCATACTGATTTTGTACCAAATCATGATTACAATCACCTGTTGACATCACCTGTTTCAAATCACACCATTATTAAATTGTTTTACCTCATTATGAGCCCTAATTGCCCCCATCACAACTTTTTTTGGAATGTGTTGTAGGCCTGAAACAGGAATATTCACAGATAAAATGAACTTGACCAGACAAAAAATGAAATATAATATATGAAATATAAAACATGAAAAATTTTACATATGGTCCCAACTTTTTCTGATTTTGGGGTTGTATGTTTCTTCAATAAAAATTAAGATCAATCAATCCATCAGCCAATCCTTCTGACTCTCCTTGCTGGATGAAAGAGGTGATGAAGATTACTTGATGATCTGATACCTAGCACTAAAATACAGAGTTTCCACTTTATTAGATGTCATATCATCTGGATGCACTTTTATTAACCCAAGCCTGCTTATCTGCAGTCTAATGTCTCCAAAATGACAAAGTTTCATAAACTGGTGATATTAGATCCAAAGATCGAGCTAAATAAACAACAGTCATTCACAGAAACTTCACTGTGAGCTTCATTTGAAGTACTATATTATACTGTATACATTTTATTCTTAATCCGTTTATTCTGTTCAGGTTAAAGTGTCCTTTTAATAAGTGATCTTATTAAATGTGAACCAAGAGTCAAGAACTGAAATGTTTTTCTTTCCCTAATATGACATTGTGGGCAGGGATGACTGTAGAGACGATGTAGGGACTAAATGTTAGTGTTATATTTTCCATGGTTCATCAAGTTTCACAATTAGATAAAGCATCATTGCATCCCATAAACTATAGCTGAACACCTTTGGTAAAGTAACCAAAGCTATGAAGACAATTTCAGCACAAATCCTACCAAGAAAGTAATTGACATTATGTGCTCTAAACTGAGTGCCAACTCTTAGCTAGCTGCTTGCATCCCAAAATGATGTTGGACGAGAGTTACATGACTTTATGGCTTAGGCTACAGTTGCCATCTTTATTATGGTATCAGATGATATCCAGGTAAGTTCACTTCATTTAGTAAGCACAACAATTCAAAATAAACTTGCACAAGTCACATTATTGGTATTCCTGGTATGATGTTGGACATTACTCATCAGAAAGTTTGGTGGAGTTCTGCTCTTTGAGATTTGACAGTTTCATGGACTAATACTGCGTTCAGCTAAAGGTTGTAACTTGGTATTTCCCAATTTGCTTGAGCTCAACATACAGACTTATTCGCTTGTTATATGTCATATTGTCTAAACAGGCAGAAAATGGCATGATTTCAAGTTCTGATTAACCATTTCTGAGGTAAGCTGAATGCAGCCTTCAGAGGGATTCAACAAAGCTCAGGGCCCCAAACAATTGCCTGCCTTGCATGTCCATCTGAGATTCTCATTAATACAATATCTCAAGAATGTGTGGTTTGTAAGATGTTTATACAATTTATATGGAATTATCTCTGTAACCAGCAGAGGAACTGATTGCATTTTGGAGTTGATCCAAACAGGATCAAGGTCACAGCAAGGTCAAGTGTCTGAAATATTTTTTTTTTCAATTGCGTTCTTCAAGTTTGATGTATACAGTATTTTAAAGGTGCCTGAGTCATAAAATTAGTCACAAGAATGACTAGGTTTGTTGTCAGTGGAGGCATCACCTTCAGCTTTAGCGCTGTTATAAATAATTTACTTTCCTAATATTTGAGGTAAAAAGACTCTTTTACAATATAATATAACACAATACAATGTTGTGACACCAGTGCTATAAAATCATCATTTGCCTTGGTTACTTGTCACTGGACTTAATCAGTGGACCTTCATTTCTATATAGGACACAGAGAAGGAAGATTAAAGTAAACACACCTTTCCAAGAGTCAGCGATGTGAAATAAAATAGGTTTATTAGTACTAGTATCTCAATCTCTTTTCCCAGAGATATCTGGTGACGTTATAAATGACACCTGCACATTTAAAGACAAGTCTATTATTTCCCCTCGACGTTTGCCATTCATTACTGTCACTGACATTATGGCACACCTGTAAACAAATCATTCAATGAATTTATCAGAGTAATACAGAATTTTAATTCTTTATTTTTTGAAAATGAAGTGAGAGATGAAACATGGCATACTTATATAACTGTGTTCTGTATTTAATGCTTGCATTCAGTTTCAAGTTAAGTAGTATTAATTTTAAAATACTAATTTTTGATGAGCCAGGAATTACATAATCAGTAAAGTCACTGATATATTTGAGATGTTATTCTAAAAAAGTAATTTGGCTTTGGCTGAACAGAGCATGAGCAAATTCAAATGTGATGGAGACAGAAAAAAAAATCACTATATGCCTGGTAAGTCTGACATAAGTTTTCTATTTTGAGACAAAAGCTATGTGTGGCAGCAGGGGCATGGCCAAGCATCAGTATGTGAATGGAGGGCGGGACCAGAGAAGGTGAGTGGCAAAGTCAGTACACCTGTTGTCAATTAATGTTGTGTCTGTGTGTGTTTTGCATTGAGGATGGAAGGTAGAAAAGGAGGGAGAGAGTGATGAGAGGGGTTCTCTCCCAAACAGAGCACTTGTCTGTGTGGTTTGTGTGTGTGTGTGTGTGTGTGTGTGTGCGCGCGCGCGCGCATGCGCATTTGTCAATGAGCAAAGTAGAGCTGAAAAGCTACAAAAAAAGTAAAAATAAAGTTGTGTATTAACATCATGTCCCACCTGCTGCACTTCAGTATTCTACCCACATCAGGGACTTACTACAGTGGTGCCGAAACCTGGGATACTGAAGAGAACTACACATGGAGTTCTCCCCACTTAAGAACTTTATCCATGCCCTTACTGCCACCCAACAAAGCCAGCACCAAGCGCTGATCACCCTCCAAAAGGAACAGGAACAACACTTTGAAGCCTTGCTGCTGGCCCAGCAGAAAGATTGCTAGGCATTCCGACACCTGCTCACATCAGTGGGGTCCTCAACCACCACTGCAGTAGACCCTCCCCATGTCACCCTCACCAAGATGTGGCGGCATGACAATCCAGAGGCCTTCATAGCACTCTTTGAGCAAGTGGCCAAAGCATGGGAGTGACCGGTCAAGCAATGCGCTGCATGCCTATTACCACTACTGTCAGGAGAGGTGCAGCTCACCATGCAACAGCTCCCCACCAACATCCAGCTCATCTATGCTGACCTGAAGTGAGCCATCCTGCAGCATGTTGGCTGCGCCCCAGAACAACATCCCCAGTGCTTCAGGACACCTGCTGGTGGTGGCTGAGGGTGGACAACTGCGATGCCAAGGGAATCATCAACCTGGTGACATTGGAGCAGTTTATTGTGCGACTTCCAGAAAGAACAGCGGAGTTGGTCCAGTGCCACCGCCTGGCATCACTGGATCAAGCTATCGAGTTGCCGGATGACCTATTTGGCAGTGGTTCCAGCGGCAGGCGGACATTCCTCCTCTTCTCTTTTTCTCTCTCCTCCTCCTTCTCCTTTCTCCCCTCTCTCCTCTTCCCATCCCCACCCCATTCCCCCAACACAAAGGCGGGGGCCAGCTCCCCCCCAGCTGGCCCCCTGCACCCATGGTGTGTCCCTCCTGTCTTCCCCTTCTGTGTCTGTGTCTTCTCCCCCTGGATAAGTGACTCCCATATCACCGGTGCAGAGGTGAAGCCTGGGCCAGTATGCTGGCATGGCAAGGAGCCCAGGCATCTCCAGGGCCAGTGCTCTGCTATGGAGATGGGAGCTGTGGTCCGGATCTCGAATTGGGCCAGAGCGTACTGTATACTAGTGAGTGTTCAAAGGGAACGGTATCATGCATTGGTGGATTCTGGCTGTAATCAAACCTCAGTCCACCAAAGCCTGGTACAAGGTGAGGCATTGGGGAGCATACAAGTGGTGAAGGTTTTGTATGTGCACGGGGATGTTCACAAATATCCACTAGTGTCTGTCCACATTCTATTTTGGGGGGAAAAGCATGTTAACCCACCCACTGATTCTGGGAACTGATTGGCTGGGATTTAGAGGTTAAATGAAGCAGGTAGTAGTGGGTGGGTCCTGCAGCAACACATCATGAGGGGATCCCAGTGTGGCATTGACTGGGGAACTGTCACAAAGCCGTCTATGTCAGGGCGATATGTGGGGTGGGGAGCAGCCCACCCCCTTTCCCTCTCTTGGGTACTCCCCTGAGGATTTCCCATTCGAGCAGACATGAGATGAGACTCTGCAGCATGCATTCAACCAAGTGAGAGTAATCGGTGGTCAACCCCTCCAGCCAAATGCAAAACCCTCCTTCCCATACTTCACAGTTATTAAAGATAGGCTGTACCGGGTGACGCGGGACACTCAAACTGGTGAACACATAACCCAGTTGTTAATCCCAAACAGCTCATGGGAACTCATATTCCACATGGCTCACTTTAATCTGATGACTGGACATTTAGGTCAGGATAAAACACTTGCCCAAATAATGGCCCAGTTCTATTGGCCAGAGATTCATGGGGATGTCCATTGGTGGTTGCAGTGTGCTGCGAATGTCAACTAGTAAATCCAGTGGCCACCCCAATAGCACCTTTGCACCCTCTTCCCTTCATCAAGACCCCCTTTGAGAGAATTGGCATGGATCTCGTTGGGCCATTAGATCAGTCAGCATGAGGATATCACTTTATTTTAGTCCTGGTGGGCTATGTAATGCGATATCCAGAAGCAGGGCCTCTCCACAATATTTCAGCATGGAGTATTGCAGAGGCACTCTTCCGTGTCATTTCCCAAAGAAATCCTGACTGACCAAGGCACTATGTTTATATCACGAATGCTTCATGAGCTGTATTGGGAATTAAATCCATCCACACCAGTGTCTATCACCCACAAACAGATGGTTTAGTGGAACGGTTCAATCAAACATTTAAAAATCTAATTCTGAAATTTTAAGTGAAGATGCATGTAATTGGGATAAATGGGTTGAGCCCCTGTTATTTGCAGTATGAGAGGTCCCGCAAGCCTCCACAGGATTTTCACTGGTCAAATTGTTATATGGGTGTGAGCCTTGCGGCATTTTGGATGTGCTGCAGGAAAACTGGGAGGAGGACCTTCAACTATTAAAACAAAATTCAGTACATTCTCAATCTGTGCGCAAAGCTCCACACCCTCGTGCACTTAACCCAAGAGGATTTACGGCAGACACAAGAATGTCAAGCCTGGTTGTACAACAGGAGTGCATGCCTTACAGAGTTCACCCCAGGAGATAAAGTGCTTGTATTATTGCCCACTTTGAGCTTCAAATTGGTCACCAAGTGGCAAGAGCCCTTCAGTATCACACGGCAAATCAGTGATGTCGACTATGAGGTGAGGTCAACAGATAGGGGTGGGGCACTACAAATATACCACCTCAACCTGCTAAAACATTGGAATGAGGGGTCCCTGTGGCATTGGCTTCGGTAGTTCTGGAGAAGGTTGAGCTAGGGCCCAAGGTAAAAAATAAAGTAACTACTCAAACTGCTCCAGTTCCCTGTGGAGACCACCTCTCACTGGTCCAACTCACAGAGGTTCCCAGGTTGCAAAAGGGATTTTCTGATGTGTTCTCACCCCTTCCAGGCCGCACCCACCTCACAGAACACCACATTGAAACGACCCCAGGGATGGTGGTGTGTAGCTGCCCATACCGCTTACCTGACACAAAAAAGGTGGTTCAGGATGAACTCAAGGCCTTGCTCAAAATGGGCATAATAGAGGAGTCCCACAGTGACTGGAGCAGCCTGGTGGTCCTGGTTCCCAAGACCGATGGGTTGATCCAGTTCTATGTGGACTACAGAAAAGTCAATGCAGTGTCTAAATTTGATGCATACCCAATGCCTTGCATTGATGAGTTGCTCAATTGATTAGGCACTGCTTGCATTTATTCAACACTGGATTTGACAAAGGGATATTGGCAGATCCCTTTGACTCCTCTATCCCAAGAGAAAATGGCCTTTTCCACACCAATTTGTTGTGCTTCCTTTTGGGTTATTTGGGGCTCCTGCTACATTCCACTGGCTCATGGACAAGATCCTCTGCCCCCACACCACCTATGCTGCAGCCTACCTTGATGACATTATTATATATAGCAGCGATTAGCCTCAGTGTGTCAAATGGCTCATTGATGTGCCAAGTGTGGTGCGCAGGTGTGTTGTGTGCTTGTCACCTTCCGCTTTCAGCCTCCACTGCTGGCTAGCCATGCGAAAAGAGAGCTGAGTGCATAAGTCTCTCCTGCCAGTACATAGTCTCTCAGTGAACAAGCCCTATGCAGTGCCTCCACACAGCAATGCACATCAACTGAGCACCTTACGGGCTCAGGCTGAACTGCAGGGGACTCGGAGGAGGTATGCTCCCAGACATATGGCATGCCAGGCCCACCGGCGAGTGGACATGCCCTGATGCCTATGAACAGACCCCCAGCTATGGGCAACTAGTCCCACTGCCTTGTGGGTGCTTTGGGAGAGGCAAAGGCTAAGGGAGTAAACCCTGACAGAAAATCGGGAGTCGGAGTCCCTAAGGCAGTTCTGTCGCTGCATGCAGATTCACTCTGGCAACTCCTGCAACACTGCTGGTACCAAATCATATCAGCCCTTGCCGTTCCTTTGGGTCCACCAGCTGTGTGGAGGGGGGGGGTCTGCTGCACAGGCAACAGCGTTCCCTCCATAGCTCTTTTGCCCAGGATCTCGTCTCATCTTGAGCTCTTAGTGAGCACCTTCAACTGGAGAGGACACTCCAGGCTTGCCTCAGCGTGGACACAACATGGAAAACAGCAGTCTACCGGTTATAAGCCTGACTGCTCGATTGGCATAGAGCAGGGTGCCAGGGGCCGTTTTTGACGGTGGAAGGGATTCTGGGATCCCACTGGACGGCTACCACCTGCCTCAAGCTGGGCAGCCCCCAGCCAATAAGGTCCCATCCCACCATGCCTGCCTTCCTCATTGGGTGCACAGGGATAGGAGCTATTCAAACAGCAGGCAGACTTTTGTGCACCAGGCAACAACAGTAAGAAAAAGAGATCAGCTCTTAAACTGGGAACATGGAATGTCTGGACAATGCTTACTGGCCTCTACAACAAACTTCAGGATATCAGTAGTCCTAGGAAGACAGCTATTATCAATGAAAAGCTATGCAGGCTAAAGGTGGACATTGCTGATCTTCAGGAAACACAGCTATCAGATTCTGGTACCATCAGAGAAAAAGGCTACACTTTTTCTGGCAAGGAAAACCTCCAAATGAGCCAAGGGAGCATGGTGTCAGCTTCGCAGTAAACAATGCACTGCTGAAGATGATAGAACCAGGCAGCAATGGCTCAGAGCATCTCCTCACACTTCGCCTGAACACATTTGATGGCCCTGTCACCCTGGTCAGTGCCTACACACCCACTCTTTGCTCTACCCCAGAGGCTAAGGACACATTCTATGAGAGCCTGTCAGCCACTATCGGCAGCATTCCCAGCAAGGAATCTCTTATCATTCTGGGTGATTTCAATGCACGAGTGGGCTTTTGCAACACATCCTGGCCTAGTTGCATCAGGCACTTTGGAATTGGCAAAATCAATGACAATGGCCAGCGATTACTTGAGCTCTGCACCTTTCACTCTTTCTATGTCACAAATACATACTTTGATTCCAAACTGCAGCACAAATTTATCCTGGAAACACCCTTGGTCCAAACACTGGCACCAGCTTGACTTGATCTTGGTAAGACGCTCCCTGTTCAAGTGCATCCAACACACCCACTCCTATCACAGTGCAGACTGTGACACAGACCACTCTCTAGTGTGCTGTAAGATCCGCATGCAGCCCACAAAGTTCCACCATACCAAGCAGAACAGAGCTCCATGCATCAATGTGAGCAAGATGCAGCACCAGGATCTTCAGGCGCAGTTCGCGGAATCCTTTGAGAGTGAGCTCAACCCTAATGAACTCAAAGGCACAGCTACAGAGAAATGGGAGCAGTTGAGGACCATCATACACCACACATCTATGGCTACCTTCGGGAAGAAATCTTCCAAAACCAATGACTGGTATGAAGCCAGGTCAAGCGAGCTGACACCAGTCATTGATACCAAGCGGGCCACTACAGCCCAGTATAAGTGTCAGCCAAACCAATGCAAGCTACAGCTCCTGAAGGCTGCAAGAAGCAAGGCTCAGCAGACAGTCAGATGCTGTGCAAATGAGTACTGGATAGAGCTCAGCAAGAGTATCCAGACTGCAGCTCTGTCAGGCAACATCAGGGGGATGTATGATGGCATGATGGCTCTTAGGACCCACCCAGAGCAAGATGGCACCATTAAAGTCCACCAATGGGGAGGTCATTATGGACAGGAGCAAACAGATGGACAGAGCACTACTGAGAACTCTACATCAGCCCTGGAAGCCATCGAAGGCCTTCTAACTATGTATGAGTTGGATGAGGAACCCACCCTGGGTGAACTGAACAAAGCCACTGACAGCATGACCACAGGAAAGGCCCCAGGTAGCGATCGCATACCACCAGACCTCCTCAAGCATTGCAAGACCGCCCTTCTCCAACCCTTACACGAGCTTCTCTGTCAGTGCTGGCAGGAAGGCGCTATACCTCAGGACATGCGTGATGCCAAAATCATCACCCTCTACAAAAGCAAAGGACACAGGAGTCACTGCAACAACTACAAGGGCATCTCCCTAGTGAGCATAGTAGGCAAAGCCTTTGCTTGTGTACTGCTGATTCAGCTCCAAAAGCTCGCAGATCGTGTCTACCCTGAGTCACAGTGTGGCTTCCATGCCCAGAGATCGACAGTTGACATGATCTTCTCCCTGCATCAGCTCCAGGAAAAGTGTTGTGAACAGAAGATGCTACTCTATGTCGCTTTCATAGACCTCACCAAAGCCTTTGACCTAGTCAGCAGAGAGGGCCTATTTCAGATAATGCCCATGACAGGCTGCCCACCAAAGCTGCTGAGCATGACTGTCTCATGACAATATGAAGGGGACTGTGCAGTTCAGCAGCAACTGCTCCGAGAGCTTCAACATATACAGTGGCGTTAAGCAAGGCTGTGTTCGAGTTCCAACACTTTTTGGAATCTTCTTTGCTATGCTCTTACACCATGCCTTTGGCACAGCGACAGAAGACATCTTCCTTCACACCAGGTCAGATGGAAAACTCTTCAAACTGGCCAGGTTCAGACCCAAGACCAAAGTGAGAGAAACCCTCATCAGAGACATGCTGTTTGCTGATGATGCCACAGTGGCAACCCACACACAGGAGCAGCTTCAGGCACTCATGTCTCTGTTCTCGCAGGCATGCAAGGACTTTGGCCTCACCATCAGCCTGAAGAAGACAAACGTGATGGGTCAAGATGTTGCAGCCACACCTTCCATCTCCATAAATGACTATGAACTAGAAGTCATCCATTAGTTCACTTACCTGGGCTCCACCATCACAGACAATTTGCCTTTAGATTAGATTAGATTAGATTAGATTAGATTAGATTAGATTAGATTAGATTAGATTAGATTAGATAAAATTTTATTGATCCCTTTGGGAGG
>JAODVO010000017.1:11910727-11923745 GCA_025400055.1 Notarius lentiginosus
AAGCATGCACTGGCTTGTGCAACCCCAGCAACTACTGTGAGAGGAAACTGAAGCACCTGGAGGAACCCCATGCAGATACGGGGAGAACATGCAAACTCCACACAGAAAGGCCTCTGTCAGCTGTGAGATTTGAACCTGGAACTGTGAGGCGACAGTGCTAACCACTGTACCACCGAACCACCCACCAAAATATTTAAATAGTAAATAACAACAACATAGTAAATAGCCATATTCGAAAACTGTAGTAATCCATAGTATGTCAAGAACTGCTCAAATGAGCAAAGAGAAAAAGCAGTCCATCACTACATTAAGTATCTTAATTAATAAAAATAAAGAAAAAACAATTGAATTAGATGGTGTGTCCAAACTTTTGACTAGTACTGTAAAAGAAACCAATAAATAGTAATTCTGAATAGAACTTACCTTCAGTAAAGCCTACATTTAGTAAAGCTTATGCTGGGTGTTCAATATTTCAGTCCCACAGTAAGCGCATATACTCTAATGTTGGTTAAAATTCTAACTAAATGGAAGTTTTAATTGCTACTGGGTCTGAAAAATTCTTGATGAAACAGGAATCACATTTTTTTTTGTCTGAGAAATGTTATGATTGACTCATGATACTTTGACCAATTAGTCAAAGAATCATGAGCCAGTCATGAATATGTAGTCATGCTTGAAAGCTTTTGAACCCTTTAGAATTTTCTATATTTCTGAATAAATATGACCTAAACCAATCACCAGATTTTGACAAGTCCTAAAAGCAGATAGAAATGAGACAAAAATATTATTTAATTATTATTACAGTTTTGCTACTATGGCTGAGGCTACAACTGACATGATAACTTTAGGACTACAGTTGTCATGTACAATCTTGCACTCAAGTTTCCACCAATGAACAGTTGATAACTTCAACACTACAGGCTTCATGTTAAAACTATAATGAATTTCTGGTTACACAGTTGCACTTTGAGTATATAGGACAGTTATAGAAGCAAGTTATTTAGAGTCATGCTATCTGTTATCACCCAAATGAGGATGGGTTCCCTTTTGAGTCTGGTTCCTCTCAAGGTTTCTTTTTCGTGTCATCTGAGGGAATTTTTCCTTGCCACTGTCACCACAGGCTTGTTCATCACAAATAAATTAGGGATAAAATTAGCTCATGTTTAAAGCCTTTAATTTTCTGTAAAGCTGCTTTGCGACAAGGTCTGTTGTTAAAAACACTATACAAATAAACTTGACTTGAAACTTGATATTTGGTCATTTACTTATTATATATCCAATATTATATATCTGTGAGTAGCAAAAGTATGTAAGCCACTAGTATTAATTTGAAGGTGAAATTAGTCAGGTGTTTTCAAATCAATGGGATGACAATAATGACAATGATGATGATAAGCCCTTTATTGTCACTAGTCACATGTACCAGCAAAATTAGCCATCAACCTGTCCGTGAGCAAGACAATAGACAAGACGAGACAGCAGAGCAGAAGCAGGAAAGATTAGGGGAGGGAGAAGCAGGTATAGGGAACCCAGCGCAACCAAGCAGTCTGGTCCTGCAGCCAGACGGCGCTTACTGACTTGGCACCCGGTTAAACGGCGACCGCGGGGAAAAAAAAAAGGAGGAAGGGAGGGAGAGAGAGTCTAACTGCAGTGATCTTCAGGGGGAGACTGTTGATTGTGTCAATTGTGTGAAGAGACCAGTTTATCAAATCCATGATTTTTGGTTTGAAGAGCAATGCAGAAAGGGTCTCTCAAAAGAGCAAGACAATAGACAAGACAAGACAGCAGAGTAGAAGCAGGAAAAATTAGGGGCGGGAGAGGCAGAGAAAATGTGACCGCCTTCTGTGACAGCACAGGAAAGAGCATGGCATGATTGGGCACCCTATTTTATTTAAACAACAGGGATCTATCAAAGTTTGATCTTCACAACATGTTTGTGGAAGCGTATCAAGATACAAACAAAGGATATTTCTGAGGACCTAAGAAAAAGAGTTATTGATGGTCATAAGACTGGGAAAAGTTATGAAACCATCTCTAAAGAGTCTGGACTCCATCAACTGTCAACTCTCTACCAACTCTCCACTGTCACACATATGGTGGAAATTCAAGATCATTGTTACCCTTTCCAGGAATGGTCAACCAACAAAGATCATACCAAAAATAAGTATAGGTAATTGTATGGGGCCGAGTAAAATTAAGGATCAATTTCACGAGTGATTTTGAAGTTTTGAAAATTGCCCAAGTCGCAAAATCAAGAATGAAATTGATCCTTAATTTTACGAGGAACCATATGATTACTTGTTTATAGGGCCAAATTCATACTTCGGAAGCCATTCAAGTTCACAACATTTGTCATTCACATTTTTTGAACCAATCAGGGCGCGAGACTATCTTGCACGTTTGAATCAGTTTCTAAAGCATTCCTTGTTTGTGCAAATCTCTCGCTTTTCCCTCGATGACTTTTCATGATTCTTGAAAAGTAACATCTTTCAGGATTGATCCCAGATATTTCTCTCATCTCAGATGCCGATCCCATGCTGCCTGCATTACTTTAAGAGAGTCTGGTTCGTAGTTTTCCCTATTTTCTTTCTTCACTTTTACAGAAAACCGTGATAGCACCTTGTCTAACTCACAGCATTCATTTGCCACTAGAGAGTTGTTTATTTGTCTTTCTGCAGCCCATTTCTTAAACACGGAAAGCCAAAAATTCATACTTTTTTTTTGGTATTTTCATTTTCGCTTGCAGCTTTCAATTGGTTTATCATTTCTTTGTCAAATATAGCGAAACGCGGCATTGCTGAGTCAGCAGAGTCAGCCATTTTGTTGACAAAATTTGCTAATTTTTGTAACCGTAACCAAGCAATGAACTAGCCAATAGCATTTCAGAAATACGGCCCTGTGTTAAGGAAAAAAGCCAAACAATTGACCAATTAGAATTGAGTAATTTGGCCCTATGTATTATAAGTATAGCTACAGGGGCTCAGTTAGTTTGTAACATTTAATATTTCATAATCATTGTTTTCCTTTCATTAATTTTGATCTTAAAGTATATTGCAGGCATATTTATTGATATATGGTTATGATACGATGTCTGCAGAATGTCATTATGCCTTCTGTGAAACAACACACTGACCAGTATACCTAAAGATGCAGATTATGGAGCACTAATGTACATTAAAAAACTGATCCAGCCATGGTACAGCAAGGAACAGCACAGGAGGTCCTTTCTACTTGTTGCTATCAGACTCTATACCTCTGCCCAAAAGTGACAGCTCTTTTAGGTTCTCCACTATTTATTTATATTCTATCCACATTCACTGGATATGAACAATTGCACACTCTGATTAACTGAATGGCTTGAATGACTTCCACTACTATAGGATATCGGCTCATATATTTTATGAGTAGAGAAAAACAAAATGGCGGGGCGTGTTGCTGAACCAACCGAGGAGGACGAAATAAAAACTCTACTCGAAAACAGAACCAAAACAAAAAATTATCAAGTATTTAGCCATTTCTGTTTCTTTTAAAAGAATATACACTACCCCTCCACCACCACCACCACACACACACACACACACACACAGTGGTGTAGTGGTTAGCATGGTCACCTCACAGCAAGAAGGTCCTGGGTTCAAGCCCAGGGGCTGACAAGGGCCTTTCTGTGTGGAGTTTGCATGTTCTCCCCATGTCTGTGTGGGTTTCCCCTGGTTAGGCTAATTGGTGGCTCTAAATTGACTGTGAGTATGAATGGTTGTTTGTCTCTATGTGTCAGCCCTGTGATGATCTGGCAACTTGTCCAGGGTGTACCCCACCTCTCGCCCATAGCCAGCTGGGATAGGCTTGCCTATGACCCTACATAGGATAAGCGGCTACAGATAATGGATGGCTGTAACTCTGGTAAAATGTGATCCAATTTAACAAAATTACAATATGCATATTACTGACATAAAACAAAGAATCCTGCCAAGTTTTATTAAATTCCTCCAAAAAGTGTGAGAGGAGTTGATTTCAGAAGGTCAGCACCCTGCCCAGGACGGACAGACATCGCCACGACATAATCAAGTTTCAAGAAATTCTCCCCCTTCAGGCCTTTTGGCCAGTGGGGGATAAAAACGAAACAGGAAAGGGATGAAGGGCTCAATGTTCCTCAAAGCACTGAATGTCAAATTGATGGATGAATATATGAACATGAATCATACAAGATATTCTTTGCTTGTTACTCAAGCAAATTACTTGAAACTGCTTGTTAAGGACTATCTTTCCTGTAAGCTATTTATCTATTACACAGATTTTTATTGTTAGAGATTCCAGGGAAAATGTTGTCACTCAGTCATGGTTGACAGCCAAGTTTCACTTTCCCACAATGAGTGTTCACATTAATGTGATTAAGGACAGTGTATTTTATTATATTTTATCCACATTCACTGGATATGAGCAATCACATGCTCTGATTGGCTACTTTACTACTAGGCTATCAGCTCATATACCATAAGTAGAGAAAAACAAAATGGTGGAGCGTGTTGCTGAACCAACCGAGGATGAAATAAAAACTCGACTCGAAAATAAAACCCCCAAAAATACAAAAACAGCAACAAAATATGTAATAAAAGTATTTGATGGTAAGAACGTATCTTTTTTATTTTTCAACAATTATTATTATAGTTATTTTAGAAAACTGTCGTAATATTCTGTATGAGGATCACATGGTCCAAAATGGGCCTCATTAACCAATGAGATCAAATGTTTTTTCTTTATAACTTTTCTATTTTTCAAGATATTTACATGGAAATTGGCAGGAACATAGATGGTTGTACACTGAATACAAAATTTGAGATATTAATAAAAACAAACTATGCAAATTAGTATTAATTAGTATTAATTATGCTAATTAGGTAAACGTTAAATCAGTACACTTAATAAAAAAGTAATAAAAGATTTTTTCTAATCACCTCTTTGTGCTCTGTAGGGTTTTGTATTTCTCAAAAGTAGGGTCGACTAGTGTTTATATTAAAGAATATAAATTATCATATTCACACCTATCAAAGCGAACGTCAAAAAAACTGCGTGAGCCACATCCAATAATCAATTCCAGTTAACTGAATTGAAATTGACACTCACATTTCTGACTTCCGGTTTTTTAAAATCTCATTCCGATCACTAAGATCTCAATATTTTTCATCAAAACAACTACAGTTATATTCTAAAATAGTTATTTATTTCCATGAATCAGTTTGATTTGAAAAAATAAGTAGGTAAAGCTATGAAAACTCACTTCAAAGTCTCCCATGAATCATAACATCAAAACTCACTGATGGAAAATTTTGCTGAATACTTCATCAGAAACAGTTAGAGCGAGAGGACATCCCTATAAAAGTTATCTGATTGCTATCCATGAGTAATCCAGTCAGAAACCGATCAGAAGAGAGAGAGCCTGACCGCTTTCCCATGACTCAGAAAGCACCGGCAGTTTCCCGACATCATATGAGCAGAGTTTTTATTCTATTGTACCTGCTGTTACTCCCAAAGTACCGAACAGATCTTAACGAGATACATTTCTTTTGAAAGCAGAAATTATAAGCTTTTTAATGATAGTATTCACGATAGAAAATATTGAATGCAATGACAGATTTGAAAACTTAAATGAGTGTCTGCATGCACAATTTTCACACCACGGCCAGCAAGCATCTGATATGCCTAGTGTCAGTGTGCAGTGCCAGGTTTTAGTTTGTTTATATTTTTGTAACCCCCCAAGGCACAAAACGTTATGGGTAATGTAAAAGTAGTCAACTGGATTTAATCAAATGTTGTGCTGCCTAAACCTGAGGGTTTTTTTTTTTAATCCTTCTTGTGTATTTCTAATTTGTACCTCTTCTACTTCTTCTTTTGACTGCTCCTATTAGGGGTCACCACAGCGGATCATCATGATCTGCATATTTGATTTGGCATAGGTTTTACACCTGACACAACCCAAGTGGTTGGGTCTTTGAACTATGGGAGGAACTTGGAGCACCCAGAGGAAACCCACGCAGAACATGCAAACACCACATAGAAAGGCCCTGTCGGCTGTGAGGTTTGAACCTGAAACCTTCTTGCTATGAGGCAACAGTGCTAAACACTGCTCCACCGTGCCGTAATTCTGATTTGTACCTGCCTGTGATATTTTTTAATGAATTTACTTGGTTGTGTTACAAAATATAAACAGTGTATCAGTCTAATTTAAACCACCACAACCCTGACCAGCAAGTTACTAAGCATGAATAAATTAACCGAACATGCAGCAACTCACATTCATGTTAACGGACATGGTCTTTCTTTGTCCCACAAGCTTCATATCGGACCACTCACCTAAGTTTAATTTTATGGCATTTGATAGATGCCTTATCCAAAGCAACTTACACAAGTGCTTTGAAGTCTCTATTGATAAATTTGCCTTGATGCTGATTCACATAGGTTATGGACTAAGAATACCATCAGTCTAAAAACTGTTGAAGAGGTAATATCAAGAAAAGCACAAAGACAACACAAGTTTTTTTTTTTAATAAAAGTGATAATTTACTTGTCAATGTATTGGTACAGCACTTTTAACAATAAACATTGTTACAAAGCAGCTTTACAAAAAATATAGATTTTAAACATATGAATTAATAAATCTATCCCTAATGAGCAAGCCTGAGGTGATGGGGGCAAGGGAAAACTCCCTGGAATGACATGAGGAAGAAACCATGAGAGGAACCAGAATTGAAAAGGGAACCCATCCTCATATGGGTATGGGTGATAACAGATAGTATGAACAACTTGCTTCTATAAGTATGTCCTATATGGTTAAAAAGTGCAACTGTGTAACCAGGAAATTCATTATACTTTTAACATGGTCTATTTTGTTGAAGTTGCCAACTGTTTATTGACAGAAACTTGAGTGCAAAATTGTTCATGACAACTGCAGTCCTAAAGTCATCATTGCAATTGGAGTCCTAAGCCATCCTAGCAAAACTGTTTGTATTAATTGTCCAGAGCCATGTTCTAAGTGTATGTTTAGGCTGTCCATATAGGACCATCCTCCACAGGAGCAAAGCGACAAGTTCTCCAGACAGAAGTATGGCATGAGGATGTATCTGGCAAGTTGGGTGAGCAGGAGAAGTTAGCAAGAACTTTTCCAGCCTAGACTTAAACACAGACTGTCTGAGTCCTGAACACTACTTGGAAGGCTGTTCCATAATTGTCAGGCTTTGTAAGAGAAGGCTCTGCCCCCTGCTGTAACCTTCACTATTTCAGGTACCAATAAATAGCCTGCACCTTTTGTTCTAAGTTGATGTGTGTCAGAGTGCAGGCACTTACAGATGTACATGCAGGGGAGAGTAGGGCACAAATTGTTGACAAAGCTAAATTGTGAAGCAGGAAGAGTAATCAGAAAGCAGGCAAGGGTTGCTCAATCAGCAACTAGAGTAATAGAGGCAAGACAGGTAACATAAATGAAGAGAACAAGTAAGGGTCAGAAGAATAAACCACTTGGTATGAACTGGAAAAACACAGAACAATACTTCTCATTAAAGATGGGTGTGTGAGAGGCTTAAGTAGCATGGCTGATGACTCATAAATGAGTGGCAGGTGTCATCAATAAGCCGGTGACAGGGGGTGCTGTTTCTTGGGAGTTGTAGTTCAAAAAGTCCATGTTAGTAGTCTGGTTATTGTTGTTGTTCTCAATGGGTTTACTGAGTGTGGCAGGTCATAAAAACCAGAACTTCATTCAGGTACTGTGGTGCAAGACCATAAGCCAATAATAGTATTTTATAATGAATACAAAATTTAATTGGGAGCCAATGCAGTTTGGATGCATTTTAGATACAACCCTCATCAGTGGCCAGTAGTAGTTCATTTACTACTTTAACCAGTACTGTCTCTGTGCTATGATGAGATCAAAATCCTGACTGATACATTTTATGAATGTTATTCCTGTATTGGTATGAGCATAATGGCTGAGCCACAGCTTTTTCTAGCATCTTGGAGATAAAGGGGAGGTTGATATTAGCATTTAATTGGATAGCTGATTGGGGTCAATGTCAACTTTTTTAATCAGGGGTCTGATACCTGCTAGTTTAAAGTATTTGGGTACATAGCCTATGCTAAGGTAAGAATTGATTATTTGTAGAAGAAGTTTGATTGCTTTTGGTATTATCTGTTTGAAGAATCATGTCAGTAAGGGATGTAGTACACAAGTCTCAGATTTTGGTGAGGAAATTAGTGAAGTTTGGTAAGTTTCTCTAAGTAGAGTAAAACATTCTAATCACCAACCTGATGCAGTTATATTGTTGTCTACAGGTTTACTTAGCAAATTGACTGGCTTTAAATTAATAGTTTGAAATTTTTTTTCCTGGTAGTTTCAATTTTGCCATTGAAAAAAAGCATGAAGTTGTTGCTACTACATATAGGTGTGCATGTTTCTGTGGTGGCTTTATCTTATGTTAATTTGTTACAGTGTAAAATAGGAATCTAGAATTATATTTGTTATCTACTATTAGGGTGGAGATATAAGTAGCACTAAGGGTTTTTCAATACTTCAAGAGGCTCTCCTTCCATGCTAATTGGAATACTCCAAATTTTGTTTGATGCCATTTGCATTCTAATTGTTGAGTGCATTTAAGTACTTCAGGAAGAGGTATGTCTTGTCCTTGTCTTAAGTTCTTGTTGCATCCCTTGGTATACACCTCTAGTCTAAATTATATGCCCTATGGACATTTTTTGCTAGCTTTATTTTTTAAGTGCACCTGCTATTTGTATCTGTATTTGTTGAGAACACATCTATTCATTCCGAACAATTTACTTGTATTCACTGGTTGAAGCAAAAGCAAACTTTTTACAATTTCAGTAGTATCATTGTTAATTAGTCATAGAAAGTTTCATCATTCATAGCTTTTTCTGTGGTTAATATCCCACACACTTATTGACAAGTTACCCAGTTGTAAAAGAATGTGTGAAGCATATGTTCACATCCCTCACAGTGCAGACACAGAGAGAAAGCACTCAGAGGGTGTGAAGTGATAGCATGATGC
Organism: Notarius lentiginosus; assembly: GCA_025400055.1. Taxonomy (NCBI): domain Eukaryota; kingdom Metazoa; phylum Chordata; class Actinopteri; order Siluriformes; family Ariidae; genus Notarius; species Notarius lentiginosus. Next base: position 11,919,778 of record JAODVO010000017.1, read on the forward strand.
TGACCAGCTGGGCAAAGGGGGCGAGAACAGGCAAGGCACGCACTGATCAGCCCAGGCTGTGGGGTCACTGTTCAGTCCCTAGATCCCTCTGGGACAAGGTGTTTGTGGTCGACAGATGTGTTAAACTACAAATCAAGTGACTTGACCAGCTTGAGAGGAAAAAAACAAATAAAAAATGTCAGCTAGAAAGCACTCGCATCGGAAGGTTTATTCAGCTCAATAGGAAGTGTATGTGTGTTAGTGCAAGAGAGGCAAGGGAGCAGTATGAGTCATCTTAATTGGGAAGTGTGAGGAAACACACACACACACACACTAGTACATCCTGTCTCTGCTAATCCTTTAGAAAGTGTTGAACCCAGGTTTAGCAGGGAGTCAGAAACAACAGGCTAAGCTTTGCCTCTGAGCTTGACCTGGTTCTGTCTGTCTCACACCATGATAATGTGTGAGTCTGAGTGAGGTGTGTGTGTGTAGACTCTCATGTACACACGGAGACTATGGAGGTTTTGCTGAGGCCCTCCTAAAACGATTATGTGTCAGCAATCCCTCCAATTTGATTCTTGGTTTCACAGACGGTGAACTCATCGCACCCATCTGAGGAATTATGCACGCGGCGAAGCAGCTCTCGTCTGACAGCAGGAGGCAGTGCGCTGGGGTTCGCGCCTGCTGGTCATGTGATAAGTCGGCCCTGACCAGTTCAAAGCTGATTCAGCAAGGGGCTGATTGCTGGCAGCTAATCATTTTAGCAACACCTATGAGCAGAGACATTTTCCTCAAAAGAGGAAGAGTAGGACAGTGAGAGAAGGATGATTTTCCTCTCTCTCTCTCTCTCTCTCTCTCTCTCTCTCTCCTTCTGTCTTACCACTGGCCTTCCCTGAATGAACTCCGAGTGAACCTGCTCATGTTATTTATATATTTCATGTCTTTTTCTTCAGCTGGGTGTTTTTTCTTTCCACAGGGATTTTTATTCAGTGGTTCTCTGCATGCTCTGCAGCTCCTGCCATAATAGGTGATGTGCACAAGGTTACCTTTTTGAACCACTCCATCATTAACACTCCCGACTTCTTTCAAAGATTTCCAGCATATGGATAGGAATTTGAAATCTTTATTAATGCAGTGTGGGGGACAATAATGAAGCAAATGGCTTTTTTTTCCCACTGTACCCCCGTTATTTAGTATTAAATAATTATTACAAGAAGATTTTGATTATTTGGAATAAGATACTGAGTAAAGCTGAAACCTCGTGATGCTGTAATTGACTTCATTCTGATTGGTCAGGAAGTGTTGATTTAGATTAAATTTTTGTTTAAATAACCGCAGCTTTGACAGTAGGGCCAGCTGCAAGATATACTCACATTTTTATATTATGTGCTTATTTTAATAAGTTATCATTTCTAATGACTTGCACAGGGACTTGACACATGACACTCCAAATAAATGGATTAAAAAAAAACATGCAATTATTAATATATTGATATGTTCTGTGAGAAGTAATTTATTTAACATCTTCTGAAGGAGTCTCGGGTGTCAGTATATCATAACACTCAGAGGTAGAGATATTGCTTTACATGGATAAAAAGAAAAGTATGATTGCCAATGGTTAATAACTACAAACTATAATCATTGGCAAATTATTGTTGTATAAGACAGTGTAGAAAACATTTCACACATCACACGAGCCTGTCATTGATTATTTTCCTACAACAGAAAACCTGTCATGTTTAATTCCTTACTTTAGTAACAAAAGATATGTCAGCATTTACAGTGGGGAAAGTTCCCCATCTTTAGAGTTGCATTATGCAGGTGCTTCAGTTGAATTTCTGGGCATCCTATTAAGATTACTGAAATTACCTCTGCACACTTCATGCCTCCAAGGTTTTCCAGCTGTTCTGGCAGGAGATTTTCAGAAGCATCCAGACCATCACTTGTCATTAAGCCTGAAAAAAAAATTGGCAGGATATAAAATGTCACCTATTAGAGATTTAATCTTGAATCCCTTCCATAGTTTTTTAGTATAGCGAAAAGGATTCACTCTATTGTCAGAAGATGACAAGTTTGAATTTCCATGATGGCACTACTTTCTGTGGCCAGGAGTCAAAGGAGAAGAAAAAATGGCTGGATGGAAAGGATTCACTCATTTTGTGAATTCCACAAGAAAAAAATAATAATTTTATTTAATTAAGATACTCCTCTTTTTGGTCAAACTTCACCCACTTGTGCAAATAGAACAACACTGTTAAAGCTAGGGTGGGTACTTTTTAGAAGTCCATCTGTCCATTATCCAACCACTTGTCCTGGTCAGAAGCTGGAGCTTATCCCAGCTGACTATGGGTGAGAGGTGAGGTATACCCTGGACAAGTCACTAAATCACATAGAGACAAACAACAATTCACTCACATTCACACCTATGGTCAATTTAGAGCCACCAATTAACCTAACCTACATTTCTTTGGACTGTGGGGGAAATCGGAGCACCCAGAGAAAATCCATGCAAACTCCACACAGAAAGGCCCTCATCAGCCACTGGGCTCAAACCCAGAATGTTCTTGCTGTGAGGCGACAGTGCTAACCACTACACAACTGTGCCGCCTACTTTTTAGAAGCATTTTTGTTATATTTCTCGAAATTCTCTTCACATCCTAACAGCAATAAATAAATCAAATGTTTGGACAATAAAAAGGAAAAAAATCTGTAATCTGTGGTAATCACAGGGCTGTAAAAAGTTCGTCCGGTAATATTCAATCTGATGGCCTGCCTGTCTACCTACCTACCTCCCTGTGCATACAAGGCTTGGCAGAAATAGTGCAGACATATTACTAAAACTAACGATCCAATCGACAGCTGTGAGTATAAACCATAGCCATGTCCATTATTTGCATTCATTATGATCATGTTAGGTGCTTTCTTTCACGTGAATGAGATATGAGACAGTTGTATATGACAATGATGCACTACTTTCCACCACATACCTCCACCCCCATACTCCCCAACACTGGCAGTGCATGTTCATGTGTTTTGGAGAATTGGCTTTGGAATGAAGGCTGAAGGGATGGTATAGATACAGTCAGCATATCTGGGAACACCCACAAATCATCACGTCCTTTCCTACTGTGGGGAACAAAACAAACCATTTGCTACCATTGCCAAAGAGTTGCTGTGTGGCTTACCGTACATCGAACAAACTGAAAAATCCAGATTTTTTTTTTTTTTTTAGAATTCCAAATCAAGCAACAGAACCAAATGAGAGAATATGGTGATCAGTGATTGCAAGCCATCCGGTGCCAAGAACAGTTCGGTTGCTTGTGGAATCCAACTTCCAAGCATGTTCATGTGTGTAGTGTGTGCACTTCATTACAGGTGATGCTAACCAAGTTCGCTTTGTCCAAACAGTGGTAGATTTCTTTTCAGGAGTGCCATGAATTTTTAATTAATCCTTATAAGTCAAGTGAACTACCATGATTAGCATAAGCTTACCAACCTGAGTAATTTTGTTACACATTTTACAGCAGCAACATCACAATGGTAGCTTCCTAGCGCCTTCCATTTAAAATATACTGCCTGAATGCCTCTGTTCAGTGCCATGTTTTAAACTGTCATACTGTAGGTTTAAAAAAGAATGATATAACTCACCCGGACTACACACCCTCACTGTTCCCCAATACAGAAACACGAACTTCAACAACAACAAAATTAAGAAGGCTGAAATGCAAGATTTATGATTTCTTTAGGCTACACTGCATGTAAATCCCTGCATGATCAGCACACTGTCAAAACACAGCTAGTAACATTAGCGCTGCTGCTATCTCGAAAGTCAAGTCAAGTTTATTTAGGTATATAGCGCTTGTAACAACAGACATTGTCGCAAAACAGCTTTACAGAAAATTAAAGACTTTAAACATACAGTGGGGCAAAAAAGTATTTAGTCAGCCACCAATTGTGCAAGTTCTCCCACTTAAAAAGATGAGAGAGGC
>JAODVO010000017.1:12211719-12219219 GCA_025400055.1 Notarius lentiginosus
TGTTTTGTGTGTGTGTGTGTGTGTGTGTGTGTGTGTGTGTGTGTGTGTGTGTTTAGAGGCCTGTCCCAGTCTCAAGCATTATGAACAAAGCATTATCAACTTGTGCTGAACGTCTTTGTACTATACAACAAATATATTTTCTCCGATTTACTCTTCTTTCTCTTTGATGTTAGATTTAGCGAATTTAATCTGGAATTCTTTCAACTCGGAAACATAACAGGCTATTTGTCCTCCTCGGTCGATGGCTAAGCTAAATCAGAGAGTTTATCTCACACACCCAATGTATTGTTAGCTATAATTCTAAAATATATCTTCATTTTGATTATATTTTAATAGTGCTGAGATGTCGAGACTGTAGAGTACGCTATAGGCTATTAGTGCGGAGTAGGATTTGAGCAATGCCTTTAAAAGCTCTGTATAAATCATCAAGGCTCACAATCAGTCGTGTAAATATTGCATTGAATATCAGTTTGTCGCTGTGGTGTGTGTGTGTGTGTGTGTGTGTGTGTGTGTGTGTGTGTGTGTGTGTGTGTGTGTGTGTGTGTTCATGTATAGCTTTGTGCAGGGATATAAATGCAAAAATCAGCATTCATATTTATAACCTAACTTTAGCTGATTGAATCTGTGAACACTTCAAATACATCACAGGTTATAAGTTTTAAAAACAAGTATTAGTATATTTTAATAAACTAATACTGCAGTAAATACACTCCAGAACATTTATATATGTCAGTTGTAAATACAGACGTAGGCTATTTTTTTTTATTTAATTATCATCATTATAATTTTTTTTTAAATAAACAAGCTTCCACACAAATGATGTTTCTCAGTTCTGGATGCACATTTCCTCTCTTTCTCTCTCTTTTCGTCAGCGGTTCAGCGAGGAAGGATGCCTCCAACCCAGCCGAACCCAGGCCAGTACGCGCTCACCAACGGGGACCCTCTGAACGGCCACTGTTACCTCTCCGGATACATCTCGCTACTGCTGCGGGCCGAGCCTTACCCAACGTCCCGGTACGGCAGTCAGTGCATGCAGCCCAATAATATCATGGGGATCGAGAACATCTGTGAGTTGGCGGCTCGCCTCCTCTTCAGTGCCGTGGAATGGGCGCGGAACATCCCTTTCTTTCCCGACCTGCAGATCACCGACCAGGTGTCACTTCTCAGACTCACATGGAGCGAGTTGTTCGTGCTAAACGCGGCGCAGTGCTCCATGCCGCTGCATGTGGCGCCGTTGCTCGCCGCCGCCGGCCTGCACGCGTCGCCCATGTCCGCCGACCGCGTCGTGGCCTTCATGGATCACATTCGCATCTTCCAAGAGCAGGTCGAGAAGCTCAAGGCCCTGCACGTCGACTCGGCCGAGTACAGCTGCATTAAAGCCATCGTGCTCTTCACGTCAGGTGAGTGATGAGGCCTGCACACTCGGAGGGCAGAGACAGGGGTAGAGAGGGTTCGTGTTGGACAAAACAAGGCCTGCGAGGACATATAGGTTTGCAGGAAGGCGCTCGGGCTCGCCATAGGTTTGCAGAACAGTTTGTACTTGGTGCATCAATCAGAGAAAACACACGCACGTGGTACAAGCTGCACTGGAAATTATTTCTAATCGTAATCAATTTAAATAACACGCTACAGGAAAGAGATGGGGTTTTGCAGGCGGATTAGGATTAGGTACATAATACATCTATAACGGCGCTCATGCGATATAAAGCATAATTTAAAACACACACAATCTAGGCTCCTTCTTGATATAGAAATTTACAAATATTTATTTCCATTCGTGATTTGTCTTAAGGGTGGCGTTTTGAAGATGCCTGTAAATTTTCTTTGCATTTTCTACATATCGATGCTTGTCCAGAACGGTCTAAGTGAATTATTTGCGTTCTCACTGTTCAGAAATTCACATTCAGATACGTCCATCTTTAAAAACTGCAACAAAAAAAAAAATAATAATAATAAGTGTAAAAACCACAGCCTACATGAAGACGTGTAGACTTAAAAAAAAACAACAACAGTGTTTTGGTGAATATATTGCCAGTTTCACAATTCACCCTAATTAGACACATGCTATGGTGATTTATGTACAACAATAAACCTACATCCTTTTTTAAATTAGCTTTAAAGTGATCAGATTTTCTTGTGCTCTCCTGGCATAATATTGTTTTTTCATGTAACTGACGTAATAATTTTCAAATGGTGATTTAAAAATAAATAAATAAATAAATACGCTACGAATTATATATATATATAATTTTTTTTCTTCTTTTTTTTCTCCCGAAGGTCAGGCTCTTAATTGTTGTGGTGTGTATTCGGTCTCTGCGGTCCTTATAATTGTAGATTTTGATTTTGGTTACAGAACCGAGAGTTGAACATTTAATGGTGCAGTTGTCATTATTACATAAAACGTAACGATAAACACCAAGTAAGAAGTGAGACTCGTTTGTTTTTCCTTTTGCAAAACATGTTTTGATTGCTGGCCAAAGCGGGCACACAGAGGAAATATTTCATTCTGTGCATTTAGCCAAACTGTCGCTTAGTGTTATTGACGTGCAGTCGTGGATTAAAGCGTTCCTCTCATTGGGCACCTCGTTTATTTCTCGTGTCATAGTATTTATTTCTAGAATGTTATGAATGACGCTACGTTTTATAGTTTAATAGGCCCAGGGTCTTGTGTAGCCTGGCATCATGTCCAATAGAAGGCAGCGTTACTGGTGTTTACCCTGGTGTTTACCTTTTTTTGTTCTATCTATCTATCTGTCTATCTATCTATCTATCTATCTATCTATCTATCTATCTATCTATCTTTGGATTTTCAACGAAGATTTAGGCCTATTAAGTCCGTGTTCAACTTTATTCTCCCTAGTAATGACGTCAGCCTGAATCTTAGTTACCATTAGTTACCATTCTGGCACAGTATTGCTCTTCGTGGGGTCCAGGATTTTGTGCCCGGATCGTGCAACAAACGTGCACAGTATAGAAAGCACAAACTTGGAGTTTATGTGTATTTTTCTCAGTTTAAACTCAAATCTAAGAAAACAACACGAGTCAATATTTTATGTTAGTTTGTGAAAGGTAACCTAATGTCCTCCTGGCCGATTATAATCCACAATCTAGACTAGTGTAAAATAATGAAATGCACAGCTATTAAGCGTTTATTTTGAATTGTCGTATTTTCTCCAGTAGGAGAAAGTGTCATATATTCTCCAGTGTGTGTGTGGAGTCTTCCTAAGTTCAAACCATAAATTATAAACAAACGCGCTTTTACTTACACTTTTAAGTCTTTCCATTAATTGCACACTGTAGAGCCACAGTCGTGATATTTGTTCAGGCTGCCTGAGCCTGAGGTTTCATTAATCAGAGATTTTAGCCTGAGCTTCCCAGTTCAAAAGTGTAAAAGGTCATAGAACTGAACTGAAGTCCAGTGTAATTAGGATCAATCTCAGTAATGCTGTAGGTGGCATGTCATGCCTGTACAGTACAATACTTACATTTACAAATCAAGAGCATGCAAAATCTCTTTTGTTCAGCCGCCATATTGTCAGTACTACGGACTAATTAGGCTTGTTGGATTGTGTATATTATGCCGGTCGTTGCTTAACTGAATTTAGCAGGTCATGTAGTGTTTATTATTTTTCTTTTAGAATGAAACCACAATGCTAAGTGACTAAGGCAGGTACCTCTACCTGATAGGGATATATATACAGTATATATATATATATATTTTTTTTTTTTCGTGTTAGGAGTTTTGCCTATTTTTACCCAGTTCCGTTTGAAAGTCTAGTGGACTAAAAGCAATGTGTCTTCAGAGAGTTCTCCTTCTCCTGCTCCCCCATCAGCACAAGCAAATAGGAAATAAATGACTCTATAGCATCTGGAAAGTAATTAGCTCGTAATTTCAGTTATTACCAGAGCCTGTGTCTTTCAAAAGAAAAAGAAAAAAAATGCGTGGCTATCAGGTTAGACAAAACATGGAAATCTTCTCCATGCGGCTGTAAAATCGAGCCTGAACACTGACACAGCGTATTGATGAAGATACAGAAGTGTTTGTTTGGTGTGATTTAAGACTGTGGGATCTTCTATACTGTGCAGGAGAGTCTTGGGGGAAAGCGCAGCCGCGTTGTTTACCTGTTTATACGACAGACACACTCATGATGCATGATGGGACTTGGGTTGGGGTTTCTTTTGTCAGGAAGAGCGCCGAAGCTCAATAACAACCCAATGTTTTTTTGTTTGTTTGTTGTGTTGTCTGGTGCGCTCAGACGCTTGCGGCCTGTCGGATGCGGCCCACATTGAGAGCCTGCAGGAGAAGTCTCAGTGCGCCCTGGAGGAGTATGTGAGGAGCCAGTACCCCAACCAGCCGAGTCGCTTCGGCAAGCTGCTGCTGCGACTGCCCTCGCTGCGTACCGTGTCCTCATCCGTCATCGAGCAGCTGTTCTTCGTGCGCTTGGTAGGTAAAACTCCGATTGAAACCCTCATCAGGGATATGTTGCTATCCGGGAGCAGCTTCAACTGGCCCTACATGTCCATTCAATGATCCCAGCGAGCGTGCGCAACAATAAAACCGCGAGAGACTAAAGGACCAAAACTCTACAAGCCCCCTTTCAAGAAGACTATATCTATATCTATATATATATTAGAGGACCTCGTTTCTGATCACATTGGAAGACTCTCTCTTTTTTTTTTTCTTTTGTTGGATCGAAATGGAATACGTAATGTACAAAGATAAAAGCCCTGGACTTAACTCCAATGTAAATCCATCGTCATCGTCATCGTCAAGAACACTCTCCATTTTTGTAAAATACTAGCCTTTATTTTCCTTTTTTTGTAAGAAAAAGAAAAATCAAAAACAAAATACGTACAGATAAATTGAAGAACATCATATGCGCAGTAAAAATGAATCAAAACTTAGCGGGAAAGTAACGTTCCCAAGCAATTATAAGAAATGTCCTGTGTCTGTGTATCTCTGTTTTGTATTTTTTCTGGTTCTAAACCAGTTTTTTTTTTTCTGTGATTCTCTACTAATGATTTTGATATAACATTTTGCTTCTTATACTGAGTGCGATATATGTTGTTGAAGCTATGTTCTCCAAGAATTAAAATTGAAGTGACAATTTAAAAGCATAAAAAAAATAAAGAAAATTTTAGACAAACAATGAAACAGTCTAATCGCTATGACAATATCACTGATGGTTGAACTTTCCCCCAATTGATGCTCTATATGGACATGCAACTGCGGCAAAACCTGACCTCATGGACAATTGAAGGAGAGGACGCCTTGGTCGTGTGTGTGAGTGCGTGTGTTGAGTCAATCATCAGTCAAAGAGGAAAGACATGGAAATTAAAAGCACTTTTAATATATCATTTTCAAAATACATTTTTGTTTGTTTTTGTCTTGATATTTTCGTTGTTTCTTTTTTTATTGGTTGTTGCTTCCATTTTGCTCAATCCATGATATGTTTGTGCAGAAGGGTCGCTTGATGAAGTTGTGTGATGGTGACTATACTATTAAAAAAAAGAAATAGGCAACCATGGCTCACTGTGAGCAGATTTCATGTGGTTCATGTTATTTAGATGTCGGGTTTCCGATACATTATTATTATTATTATTATTATTATTATTATTATTATTACATTGCAAAATTCTCCATATTAGACTTATCCTTTACTAAAGACCACTGTACACACATATGTGCCTAATTACACCACACGACATGAAACATTTCTGTAATACTATGGAATAATTGCCCCAGCTGCAACTTTGTAATGAGGGTTTTGTTCAATTTTTTTACGAGACGAATGCGACTTGTTACAAATGAAGTCGCACTATTATGCTTGGGGTCCATTTTCTATTCTGTGCATAGTTTTTTTTTTTTCTTGGTTTTTGAGCTCTATATTAGCTCGAGACACTACAGTTGTGTGAGCAGAATACGAGTTGTATGACGTCGTTGCCGACTGGTTCAAAGATCTATGCCTGCTTCAGCACATTAATGTTTAATATTTTTCCCAGGCTGGAGTGAAGGGTTGCTTCAAATCGAGAGAGAGAGAGAGAGAGAGAGAGAGCAGGCCTGCCTGCCTGCCTGTCACGGCAGATGAGAAAGAGAAAAATCTCCCCCAAAACCACATACTAATGTTATTTTGTTGTAGGGCTGCGGATGTTTCAGTTATGCGTGATCAATCTGGGAAATGCACACTGCTGCGTGTAAACCGGTCGATAGGAACACTAAATGTGATGTATTGTACAAAGACGGTGAGAAATTCGTGTTCAGACTCATATCATTGAGCAGGACTATAGGAGAGAAACCTGCTTGTTTTTCACGACGCATATTCTCTCTCACACACACACACACACACACACACACACACACACACACACACACATCTGCACTCCAGTTATCAAGTTTTTTGGCTTTAAATGATGCGTGTTTTTTCTCCTGCAGGCCTGAAGTCAGTGCTCAGTATTAATGCATTTGTCTGATGTGGCTTTAGGAGATGAACTTTTGAAAGGTCTTCTGTTTGCTTCTCAGCTGCATTCTCCTGAATGATGGGTTTCTCTACATAATGAAAAGAATACTGTGTGTTTTTGCTCACGCACGATACTATAATTATGAATCCAGATTGTTTTCCGTGAGAACCTGCCAAGCACCGTTGACCGTTGCGGTTTCTCCTGCAGCTCACCGATTGGCTTAAAGCTCCCTCATAGACTTCTTGTGGTGTGGAGTTCAAGAGCAAGAGGCGCAAAGTTCGGGTTTTATTTCTCTTTTTGAGCCTTAATTGGAAGGGATGTGGGTAATAATGATGACTGATTTTGTAGCAGGATGTGTTGGATGTTGAGGTTTTAGAAGATCTTTATGGCGTTCATCCATAAAGATCCATGCGGGCTTTTTATTTATTTATTTAGACGCAGGACAATTAGACAAACACAATTTCACGAAACAAAGCTCCATCATGAAGGTTATTTTGGTCCCATGTGAACAACGAGCTACTGCAAAGAGGTTGAATTGAAACTGTGCTAAAACCACGTAGAGCCCAGACGATTTTTTTTTTTTGATTGATTACTCCAAAGGACCCGAGACAATAGGTCTTTGACTGCTCTTGGTCTTCAATGTTTCTCAAGTTGAGGGTTTTTGAATTGAAAATAGTCGCTGAGTCGCTATCAGGAACGAGAGCAGAAACACACGGGAGCTTTTGAACAAAAACAGCGTGTGAATTGCCTATGTTGAGAATTATTCACCCAAACCACCTTACACACTGATTTGTCTGATTGGCCCATTGTCATACTGGTGAAATAATCTCAATTCGTGGTTTCACGGAATAAATCGGTGAACCTGAAAGGGAACGCACAGGCAACATTGTTTGATTTTGATGTAGCTGTGCACAAAGCCTCGGATCCACTCCTGAGCAAATCAGCGAGCAGAAACCTGCAAATCTAAAGCAAATCCGATCAAATTCGTTAAGATTGATGAGACTATGTGTTCTATAAAACAGCACCGATGAACTGCATGGA
>JAODVO010000017.1:12232956-12245452 GCA_025400055.1 Notarius lentiginosus
GTAAAATAAATAATAATAATAATAATAATAAAATAATAATAATAATCACAGAGCCAAAAAGTTTCCTTTTCATGGCTGAGGTGAAGGTTAGGGTGAGGTTTAGGTGCAGGTACAGCATTAATTAACTGCAGTAATAATAATTGTCAATGGAAGGCCCTTACACACACAGAGGGGGATTAAAAATACTGACATTTACCAGGAGCATTTTTCTCGACTCTGTTTGTGAAAATTGCCTGCCAGAGTGAGTGAGTTTGGAGCAAAGAAGAAAAGTTGTGGTCATTAATAAATTAGTCACCCCACCTTGTGTTAGTGTTCTAATATTCCCCAACACTGCTGTAACACCATCAGTGTTGAGATGTTCGAAGCCCCTGTCTACATCCTGACTCTGCTCGAGTTCCCCAAGCTGTTTGTTTGTTTGCGGTACATAAACGGCGCTGTGAGCACATCTCAGCCCAGTGCCGCAGTGATGGGAGATTCATGCTCCCAGCCGAATTCCTGACATTAATCGCTGACCCACACTATAATTTTCTGTGTTATGAAGACTCATATTGTTGAATATCTCAGTCCGTTCATCAACGTCAAACTAAACGGCTAAACTGGTTTGTTTTTACGATGCATCCTCACAGGTATTTATTTATTCGTGAGCGATTCGTAGTGCAGGTAATGAAAAAACACAGCTTGCTGCTATAGGCTATTGCAGTCTCGTCTGGTCTATATTTCATCTCTGAACACCTCCAAGGCTATAATGTTAATAACGGTCTCACAGAACAATCTCTCCCCATCTCCTGCACTTTCCCCCCCATTGTAATCTCCCATCATATCTTCACATTACCTCGACGGGAAGAAGTTTTCTTTGCGCTCCAGATTTCTCCCCAAATGTATTTGATTTCAGTGCCAGGCTTTTACTGTGCGCTCTTTACGAGCTGCACTATCAGGCAGGAGGTAATTGAAAGGGCGGCATGGTCCATAGTAGCGCAGCCTAAAAGCTGCCATTAAAGCCACATAAAACGACTCTGTGTGCCAGCAGCTGCTGTCCAGTACTGGCATCACACACACACACACACACACACACACACACACACACACACACACACACACACTATAAGGTCGTTATGACACATTAAAGAAGAGCAGGCTTGTGCTGACCATGTACTATATGCAATTACTAATATCCATTCATCAAAAGGAGTGTGTGAGAAGGGCAACAATAGAGAGATAGATAGATTTTTCTTTTTAAGAAATCCACTGCTTCAGGCGGAAGTCCTTCATTTGCTGTTGTGAGTAAAGTGATTCTCTACATAACTCGAAGAAAAGTGAGTAAAAGAGTGGGGCGCGCACACACACACACAGAGGGAGAGTTTTAGATTTTCTTTTATTTCAGACACAATATAACATTGATTGTTGCAGTTTGTTGACCCGTGAAATGTAAGGGTTAGATTCCCTTCAGAAGTGAGCATATAATTATGCAAATAGAGATGGGAGAGATCTGCCGAAGTGCTCAGGAGCTCAGAAGAGACCATTCCAACTTCACCAAGAGCTCGGCAACTTTGGGGAAAAACACAAGTTCCTGGCGTAAGAAAGCGTGACCACAGTGACCACACTGGAAAGTGCCCATGCACCAGTCAGACTGGGCGAGTATTTCAGTGCGTAATGACGCACACTTCTTTAAAAAAAAAATCAGTTTCTGTATCTTTAGGCTGCAGCTTGTACAAATCGATGCTTTTATTTTTTTAAGCTCACTTAGGATCAGATATTTCTCTCCTGACCAGACATCATCCTTATGCATGAACCCTGACTGCTCAGGACGCGCGTTGCGCAGAGACAGGATCCATCATCAGGCTGCTGGATGAAAGAAATCTTGGTGTTGGGAATGAAGTTTGACTTGAAATACGAATTAATTCTCATTTTGCGCACACTGGGTAAATAAAGCACCCTGAAGTTTGCGCTGGAGTTTCAGTGGACCCTGCAGGCTGCTGGGCGTCTCCAGCGGCCTGGATGTTATTGGAGGAAACTTGTTGACTTGAGGCTTCATCTGATACGCGGCAGCATTTTGACTGACACTTCTTTTGCTTAACATTGGCCTCATTGTGGAGACGCGGCTCCTCTTTCGCGATCGAGTTGCGCAGCTGCCGCAAAGGCGAGATGAGCCGCTCTGCTGTAGCCGCTCACACTCGGCCTCTCTGGGAAAGCGGCGAGCCACCGGAGCTTCTTATCGAGCTCTGCAGATCTTTATCCCCCTTCCCCCGAAGAGCTGAACTCTCACCCGGCGACTACTTGGGCTGAAAGTAAAGCCTTCACGATAAGAAGAAAAGCTGCGCTGGTGCGCCTTCAGGGTGTTGGGTCTATGCGCCTGGACTGGGCTTTGGGTCCCAACCCACATGAACAGACCTCAGCACAGCTCTACAGGCCATGTCCCCTCAATGAGACTCGACTCAACCCTTCTCACTCACTCACACTGATCAGCAGGGCTTTGTTTCCACGCAAGAAGGTTAGAGGATCGATTTCTAAACCTGAGCGCAAAACCTTCACTTGTTTTGATTGTTCAGTTCTTTCACAATCTGATTTCCAGCTCCAGGATCAAACCATTTAACACAACAAACACGAGCTCAAATCACACTGGACTGTTAAAAAGCGTTTATTTTGCAAAGGCAGGGGGATTAAAAACGAAGAGAAAAGAACTTGGGGGGGAAAAAAGTGACTCCAGTCTCTATGATGAACAAATAAGGGGAAGGCGGAAATGACGTTTATACATTACACACGTCGAAGCTGGACAACGATTTGGAAACTACTTCGATTCATTGTGATATAAAAAATAAAAAGAAAGGCAGAAAAAAATTACAAGATGAATGAAACATTTTTTTGTTGTTGCAATAAATCAATCGAAAGAAAACAGGATTTTACAAAACGCTTGGCAAAGATTCATGACTTACAGATGAAATAGTTTGATTTTGGTTTAAGGTTGCACTTCTTGCCTGTAATCAGCTGATGGCTTAGTTGAATGTATTAAGAAAGAAAAATGTTTTGTTTATTTTAAGGCAGCAGTATTCACACCCCACAGCTTTTACTTTCCAATTTAGCTGCAATACACAACCACTTGCAATTTTAATACGAGCCTAATAATCTTGGCAATAAAACCCTAAAAGCAGTCTAGGTTTTAAAACGATCTCAATATTTCCCCGCATCACACTTTTATTTTGGCTAAAAGTTGGTAAAATATGTAAATTGTGCTTCCAATAGTCCAACTTGAAAGATAAAAACGTGGCAAAGTTTTAGTTAAAGCAGGGTGACGTGCTGTCAGGTCTGAGCGACAGCTTAAGCCTTGACTAATACCACATTGTTCTGTTTGTCTTTTGTTTACGCTAAGAAAGTGACATTATGTGCTTTAGCAGAAGCAGTGGATGTCAGTGTGATGCTAAATTGTGAGACTTACCAGGCATGTATGAAAAAACAAAACAAAAAACAAAACAAAAACACCGCACGTCACTTTCAAAAGACAAACATTTAAATGAACTGCTTTTATGATTGAGAAATTCTTAACCCTCCTTTTGCTCACGCATGGGAAAGGTCAGATATAGAAAACTTCCAAAAAGAAGATACGGCTAAAAAAAAAAAAAATCATTCTTGATATGCGATTTTAAGTCAGTCAGTCATTTTCGATGAAATACTATACTTGTATTTCATCTTGATGTAAGTATGAATGTAAATAATATATGAATTGTTAGGAAGTTATGCAAATTATTACCTGGTATTCAAGATTTGCTTCTTTCAGAGGAAGATGGTGAGGGAAAAACCTGTCTGATGTGTACATTCAAAAGCAAATATCTACAAAACGCAAGCTCTTTTAGTGCTGTAATGCTGATGCACACAAATCCAGAATGGACATTTCTTAGACACGCCAGAACCCCGTCAATGTAAAACTGGATAAAACTGAATGGGGGAGAAAAAAAAAACCCAAAACCAACAGCTGTTCAGGGCTAAACGACCTGTGGATTAAACCACAGGTTTGTGTGTGTGTGTGTGTGTATTAGGTGAGGTTCGAGCAATGTCAGGACACTTCGAGGTACTGTGCAATGTCACCTGACAGCCTTAATAAGGCCACCAAACCCACACAGTAGCTCAGGGGAGGCACAAGCAGTATATATTGCTTTGATAGTTGTGTAATGCAAAACGCTATTCTGATGTACACACGCTGCGCCCGAATAAGACATCAGACAGGACTATCCTTTAAAAGCATTAAAAGCAAAATATTCAATAGGGAGCGGTCTGACGCTATTTCAGAGTTTTCTATAAATCCTCGTGTCTGGCGTGTTTTTGTGTAGTCAATGTGGCAGAGCCATCTTCCTCTTCCTCCTTCTGCTTCTCCTGCAGCTCCTCCCTCTGCTCTTCTTTTTGCTCCTCCTTCTGCTCCTCCACGTTGCCCTCGTCCCTGTCCTCCTCCTCCATTTGTGCCTGGAGATGCTCGCTGAAGAATCGGAAGATGGACTTGAAGCTGTTCCATGAGGTCAGCTCATGCCTCTCAGTGCCTGTAAACACACACACACACAGGTTATAGTGAACAAGGCACTGTTTATGTAATAATATCAACGGTACGGTACAGAAGTCTTAGCCCACTTATGATCGTCAACCAAAAGCTGAAAAACAAACATGTGCATGTTTAGAAAAAGCCAAGACTTGTCGTTCTTTAAAGATTCTTCTAAAATCCCTTTGAATGCACACGTCCCATCCAACTTCTGCTTCGAGTCAGATTCCTAACGGCAGCGTGTTGGAGTTATTTTTGTAAAGGTAGCGCAGGATTAATCAAAAACTGCTCATCATTCCATTGATTTTCACCAGATCCTCAATCATCACTGGTCATATGCTCCCAAAAGGATCACAGAAACCTATAGACATGCAGTCTTTTACATCTTGTGACATTTTAGTGTATTTGTGGAGCAAAAAGCTCACATTTTATACACAATGCTACCGAAAATGTTCTGCCTCTGGCTGAACTTTCTGTATTGTGTCTTGGCTGGAATTAACCTGCAATATTATTTCTTTAATACATCTCAAGTCAAAACATTAGTTCTGAGCAACCATTTTAATAAATGTCCATCCTTGGCATTTCATTTTGTTCTGAATTCCTTCAAATTATGTTTACAGTTGCCTTTGGTGGCTCTAATCTTGTGAACAATTAGTACAAATTCAAAGGAGTCCAGCAGGGTTTCATTTGATTTCAAAAAGCTACAAATGCTAACCCCATCGGTTCCTCATCCTTGGTAACCTTTCATTTGGCATTTCACAAAAAGAAAAGGAAAAAAAAAAAAAATTTGGTAGGCTCTACAAAACCTTGGAATTTTAAAACGTGTTTTCAAACACCATCCCAGTATACATACCAGTGTATGTGCTAAATACTACTAATTGAATACATTATTTAGCTAATCAATACCTTATCAAGTTGAAGTTATTAGGACTGTCGTACTAAAATGTAACAAATACAACTGGGGTGCATCGGGAGGAGTTTTGCTCTTCAAAGCCGTTAAGCTTTTTTGTTCAAGTCCCTTTTTTGGAAAATGTCAGACATTGATGCTACACATTACGTAGTGATTTAACAAACAGAAAAGTAAATGTACAGATGAATAACTGTTGTAAGTAATTAACCGAACTAACTTTTGCCCAGTTCCACAGCAGTGTGAAAATGCACAATATACACTTTGAGGTGAAAATTTTGTTTAATGTCCAGCTTGATGTCAACTCAAGTTTCTTTACAGGCACGTCAACCAGTCAATTAAACAATCAAGCTGTTCTACAGAACACTCGTCTCTGAACTGCACGTCGTTATACCTGATTTTAGAGATTTATCAGATTTGGGCTCCAACTACTGGAAGTCCTACACAAGAGACTGTGCTGTATCGTGTTCTATATATCCCCTTTCTGGCTTTTCCACTTATTAAGATGTATGCGCAGTGGTGAACAATGGAAGCAGTGACCACCAGCGGAGGAGGATTGAGTGTTCTCTCCAGTGACTAAGGCACAGCTATCAACTCGTCCACAGAAAGGTTCAGTTTCTGCCTTTCGCGGCAGGTTAAAGAATTCCCATGTTCAGGTCACTGAGCTCTGGAGGAGTGACATGTATACCTCAAGTCCTTAAGGTACCTCTTCACTGTGAGAACCACTAGAAAGGACAGCAAGTTAGGACTTTTGGAGTTATCATTTTCTATGAGGAAATGAACAATCTACCTATCGGTCAGGGTGTTTGTTGTAATTTAAGTAGCTTGTGATGTACTTTAATCAATCGACCATTCTTATTCACGTCATGTCATTGAGTACACGTTCTCCAATGCTGCTGATTTTCTTCACATTTGCACTAGTAACTTTCTCTGCAAGAGAAATATAGAGAGGACAGGCTAGATACATCTTTCTTGTCCAGTTGTTATTCTTTCCCTCTGCATTACAACAGCATTACCTGCCCGCAGGGATACAATTAAAAAGCACCTCTAAGGTCCGTGCCAAAAGAGTTCTCAAATGGCCATGATACTGACCTCCATGTTTATTAGATTGACCTTTGTCTGGCCAGTATTGATGAAGATAGCTGTGGTGAGATGGGAAAGGTGTGTGTATTGTGTTTTTATTTTTTTTTTCCCCCTAGCTTGGCGTGTGATCAGCGCCTCAGGTCAAGTTTACGAAACTGGCAATCAGCGAGTCAATAACTCCTGCCCAAACAATCTCTTTACCTGTGTAGGTCCTGGCACAACACACCATTGGAGAAGAAGGCATCGCCTCCGCTGCTCTTACTAATAATTTATACCCAATTTAAAGCACACAGCCTCCAATTGTTCTTCCTTCTCCTCAAACCAGCCCTGACTTCTCTTTCTCTCACCATCTCTCCCCTTTAGGAGTTATCAATGGCGAAGGCTTGCTCTCCGTTTCCTTGAACCAGCGATGAACTTGTGAGCAGCCAAAGCCTCTCACACTAATCCTGGCTCTGAGGTCAGTAACAGTGTGTCTCTGAGCAGACATGCAAATGATCCAGGTCCCTTCAGCGACCCTGTGGGTGCTCCGCCCTCTCCGGTGACATCACCTCGTACACTGACTTAAGAGCATGCTTTGCTAATAGGCTTTTATTACGCTACCATGCAATCTCTAAATTGCCAAGTTGGATCAAATGTAAGTAGCGCGTGTGTGGATGACACTTGCTAACTTAGGCACTGAAAAGGCAAGGACAAAGACAACCAGGTGCAGTCAAGAGACAAATTAAATTAATACTACACTATTAAAAGATGTAGCCATGGATCGTCCTGTTTCTATAGAAAGGCTGGCATCTGTTTCAGAGAAAGAAAGATGACCAGCTCTCTGTAATCGTCCAGGAAATCTGTTTTTCAGGAGGATTTTTTTTCATAAGCTGTCAGCTCTTCGAGGATATAAATGATAAATTTCATGCTCATGAGCATAAATTAAATTTAAAAAAAAATTATGAAGTAACAGAAGGATTATGAGGAAATTAAATCAGTAAAGCTTGTCTACTCTATCAGTAATCCAGAAAAATGATGTCAAAATATTTTATTTGATGAGACTTGGGCTATTCTCTGTTTGTTTATTTATTTAATTAAGTGAGCTGCACTTACACACGAGATTGATGCTTGGAAAATTAAAGACTTGCATGTTACGTTGAGCTAAACCTTTTTTTTGTTCACTAATAACTGAATAGAATACGGCATCCATGGCACCACATACTCTTCCTTACTTCGGAGTTATATTATAGAGGAAGAAAAAATCTAAACGTATGAAAATAAAATAAAACCGATCTCACAAAGATTACACGGAAATAATCACATCAACAAATGACAAATCTTCACTGAAGGAAAATTAGCAACTAAGAAATACCTCCAATAACTCCGAGCCAGAGAGAAAATATAAAAATGTGCCGACTGTAATTAGTCTCCATCTGTAGCACGTCATTCAAACCGGTCTCTTAATTGATTAAACACGACTTTCATTTAATTTTCAAAAAACTGTTGGCTCTCATTAGAGGTGGATTTTGATACGCCATAATTACACCGTTGTTGCAAAATAATGGTATCTTTGATTTCAATACTTATGTAAACAAAACACAATAATAAAAAAAAAAAAATCACAATAAAAATGAACAAAGATTGTACTGTGTCCTGGGTGTTTCATCATGTCTTGCTTTATCCTTTTAACACTAAAGCTAATACATAGAAATCTTGAACCATAAATGCTTATTTGTCCTCACATTAAAGCGACACCACTTGTAGATGAGCTGTGAAAGGTGAACAGTGTTGGGACATTACTCCATAAGGAGCTGAGCTGGATCGAGCAGCTCTAGTAACAGGGTCCATAACAGGACATGAGGACAAAGACACCACAGCATAGCTGCTGTCAGCGTCCGAGTTAAATTTCCAACAGCAGCTCCCTGCGATGGCCTGGCAGTTTATGTTTTCTTCATCACATGCCTTGGACACAGAAAAGGGGACCCGAGAGCATTTGTCCTGAGGTGAGAACAGGTGCCAACGTTATCACCCATTGCATTCATTGGAACTTGGTAATGAAGAATGTAAAGCTACAGATCATAAGATGATTAATCAAATATATTTATTCTGTTGACAGCCTCCAACCCCCCTTCCATCACAAAAAACACAACCAAAAAAAACCCTACACACAAAATCCTCACCCTATGCTACTTCTCACGTCGTTGCCAATGGCAAGAGCACTTGCTACAATTACTACTGTTGTGACAAAAGCCTGTCATGCTTGCATTTTGTGCAATTAATGTATGAAAAAACATACACACAACCACAGATACAAAGCAGGAAACCCATAAACGCAAGCACCTACAACAGAAATCCAACACTTGTCCATGAGAGGAAAGATGTGTGGTGATGTACCCTCCAGCCCCCACCCTCCCTGCCTCTTTTAATTACTTTAATTATTATTGTTCTTGGAGCAAACAGAGGCAGAACTCATTAAACAACCATAAATTAGAAAGATGAATGAGTTTCAGACATTTTAAAGAGAGAGAATGTTAAAGTTAACACTTCCAGTTGCATGTGCCCCTGAGGTTCCAACAGTGTATGTATGGAACTGCTCTCTCTCACCGAGGCAGTTCCAGGACCGGTTTGGAGCCAGCGTCTAATTTTGAACCATTTCTGCACATTTCAAGAACTGGCTCTCAGCCAGGAAGACTGGTTCCAGAGTGGCACCAACTCTCTGCTGGTTTAGAATCAAGAACTGCTTATGTCAGGAACTGAGGGCGGTAGTTCCAGTCATGTTTCCCTGAGGTTCCAGGTGTATTTATCCTGTGTCCATCAGTACGACCTTGTCCATAAGCCTGTCCATGAGGTTCCAGGTGTATTTATCCTGAGGTGTCCATCAGTACGACCTTGCCCAAAAGTCTGTCCATGAGGTTCCAGCAGTACTTTTCCATGAGGTCTCAGCTGTGTGTCCCTGACATTCATGCAGTGTGTCCCTGAGGTTCAAACCATGTGCCCTAATGTTCTAGCAGGGCATGTTCCTGAGGTCCCTGCAGTGTATGTCCCTGAGTGTTAAGCAGTATGGATTCCTAAAGGTTCCACAGTGTCTCCTGAGTTGCCAGTATTGAGTGTCCTTGAGCGTTCAGCAGTGCATGTCCCTGAGGTTCAAACCTTGCGTGTCCTTGAAAGCCCAACAGTGTGTGTCCGTGACATTCCAACAGTATGCATCCATAAAGTTACAACAATGTGTGTCCATGAGGTTCCAACAATGTGTGTCTGACACCGGTGTGCGTCACTCAAGTTCCAACAGTGTATCCCTGAGGCGTCCCTTCAGTGCTAACTGCACTTTGTCTATTTGTAAGCGGTTGCCCTTGATTGCAAGTATAGAGCTACAATAGGGACTTTGCAATGTAACCAGAAAGTGACGGACAGAACATTTTCCCCAATATGAGAATCTGAGACCCTGTGATGCTCCAAGCAAAAATCACAAGGGGACTGGATGCTGTGGTACCTTCGTGTCTCTATCAGAATGTAAAGGATGGGGGGCAAGAGCTACTCATTAGCATTAACATTTATCACGTAAATGTCATTTAAATATATAATAATGTTAAAGTACAGAGTACAAATTCCATTTATTTCAGTACCTCAATTACATACCATGTGTCACACAGCCACATGAACACACAGTAGGGGGAGGGGAAGAGAAGTGCATCCCTGACAATTCTGCAGAATTACAGAACATTTCAAGGCTAATTTGAGCGCTAATTTGTTGGCAAGTCAAACAGCCTCAGCCCACGTTAGCATGATTAAGTTAGCCTTGTTCAAATGACTGCATATCTCATAGATAACTCTGGGAGAAGCGGGAAGAAAAGCAAATGAAAGTGACGGGGAGGCACAGAGAGCAAACAGCTTCTAAGCTCCTGTGGCTAATCATCATTGCGCTAGCATATTTATGAAACAGATGAGGCAGACCCAATGCTAGAACTAGCTTTTTCATAGAGTGACTGATGTTTAGGCAGCTAGTCCAATGAGATTCGAGCGAGACACAATGGCACAGAGATTGCTTTAGTGCCTGAGACAACGCGTGCGCACACATACAGGGAACAACCTGACATCAATTAAAAAGCCCAGCTGCATGTCTAGCACTAGAAGCTTTTTATAATATAACTGTTGCTCCCTGAAGCTATCAGGTAAACAGCAAAGGATGAATCTTTGAATGAGGCAAAGGGAAAAAAAAAATGCACTGTAACAAATGAACTCGGGCTTAGCATCAGTCTCTGTGTACAATGCGATTCAGAAATAGGCCTGAGAGCGAGCTAATTCACACAAGCTTAGCCCTGCATAATAGAACGTGTCAAGAACAAGCAATGACATGTAGCAGATCAACTGAAAAACAAATTGCACGTGCATAGATTAAACGTGTCAGTCTTTCTTTGAAGACATTGTCACTGCAGACAAAAGCCGCCGCAAACTTTAAAAAAAAAAAAAAAAAAGGATTTTTTTGTAATTTATGATGTCACCAAGTGTTTACGCACCAATCAATCACATTTATCACTTGTTTATATTGTGCTTATCATGCATTGTGTTTATAGAGCTGCTGCAGCACAGGCTATACATACTACTCTTTGAATGTCATGGCAACAATTCTCTGGGCATACAGTATAAGATAATGAGCAGTATTGCGTACATTGAAGGTTATAGAAGGAAACAGGCACTGTCTGGCTTCTTCAGATAAGCCTACAGATAAACAGATGCACAAGCACAAAAAAAAAACTCATAGAATACACATCACATACATTTCCTTCTCCGCTGTTTTGGCTACCAGCCCTTTTAGCATGCAACTGACCTCTAACGCACGACGTGTTAACTCTAAACGGATGTCAGATAAGGTTAGAGACTAAATCTCAGTAAGTCTATTCAGAAATGCTCTAATAACCTCCACTGGGAGAGACATCCTAAAGTAGAGCACTTAATTAATACAGAACAGTCCGTGTTTAACACCTCCACAACAGCAAGTGAACAAACACATGGCACTTCAAAAGCATTGCCCCGATTCAAGGTATTTTATACAAATTCTTTACGACTTGGCTACTCTAGTAACTCCATGTGCCTCATAAAAGCAGAGACCTTGGTAAGCGAGACAGAAATGTTGGATGAGTATCGGAGAGCGGAGTGAAAAGACAAATCCATAGCTGGTCTATACATAAAGAAGGGCAGAACGCTGAGCGTGTTTACACTAGGAGTAGCAGGAGTCAAGAACAGAAGTGAGCACTCCAGACTGAATCGTGGCACACACGCTGGCGTATAAACTTGAGCGAAACACAAATGGTCACAATGATGAACCGATTCACAGGCTTTATGCACGTTTGAGATATCACAGACTCGAGGGTGGGGTGGGGTGGGGGGGTACAAATTCAATCCAATTTTATTCGCATACCACATTTAACAATAGATATTCTCGTAAAGAAGCCTGTATATAGGTTTATATTTAGATCACACATGAGTATGCCAGTGTTAACGGCGTCAAGGAAAAACTCCCTGAAAAGAACCGAGGAAGAAAACTTGAGAGGAACCAGACTTAAAGGGGAAACCATCCTCTTCGACAGTGAGACTATTAATCGATAGCCTTCTTCCGCACTTTAAAGTCAAAACAGTACCGTGTTGAAACGATGTTCAGTGCGAGGATCTTTATGATTATCGCAGAAGTTATGGATAAATCTACAGAATCCAGATGACATCATCCACAAAAGGAAGGGCGATACATGGGTATAAGCTGCTTCAGAAGAGCACAGTCTTTAGGGTATCCATGTGCAACCATCCACAACACAAAGATTATAAAATAAACTGAATCCTACATGACTTAGAACTCATAAAACAGCCATTTAAAGTGAAAAACCAAAACACAAACACCACACACTAAACAAGACTTGAAAGACCGACCTAATTTCTCATCTCGCTTTATCCTGTTCTACAGGGTCGCAGGCAAGCTGGAGCCTATCCCAGCTGACTACGGGCGAAAGGCGGGGTAC
>JAODVO010000017.1:12257336-12268319 GCA_025400055.1 Notarius lentiginosus
GGGATATGACTGACCTTAGTGGAACACTAAAACAGGTGCGCTTGAGAGGATCTTTTGCACTTCTTGTTTTGATTTATACTGAGCACTTTCCCCTCCCGATCATAACTAAGACTGAGATGGAGTCATCTAATAGCAGACAGGATAAGTGTAAAAGCTAAATAAAAGTTTATAAATGTTAGCTCATAATAGCAAAGTATTGATTTCTTCTGTCTTCTTTATGGAGGTCTGGATTGGGCTTGATGGTCGGGGAAAGAATTTCTAGATAAAACGGGAGGATGACGCTTTTATAGGAAAGTGCATCATAACGCTGTGCGCGCGCGCGCACACATGCACGCACCGAGAAGTAGGATGTTCGGCAAGTCTCACAAATAAGTCACTCTTGCTCATGTAGTAAAAGAGATGTTTTTCCATCCTCACCATCACGAAATAAGTGTCAACATTCACAATACTGAGCTGATCTGAACTGTAAATACAGAACAAATAAGGGTCTAAATTAAATATTCACGAAGCCTCTCGTTCAAGAACAAATAAAGAGAAGCAGGATTTGATGAGACACTAGGGAAGTGAAATGCTCATGACCTCTCTGATGGCTAGTTGTGGTGTGGCTACTTCCTGTATCATGGTGGTGTTTGTAAAAGACAGTTCCTGCATTTTTTGTGTCATGTAGACAAAAGAACAGCCTGCAATGTGCGAGTACCCTAATCGTATACTTGTGTGTACTAGCATGTGTTTTTTTTTTCCCCACACTCCTGCAAAGATAAATTGATGTATGCACGCCAGCCACAACATGTCTACCTGAGACAGGGGATGACTCGGGAGTTCTAGGCATTAATGCTGGAACTCTAGCTCCCGCGTGTCCTCAGGCCACGGGTGCACAGGTGTTCAGCACATGCACCTGTGCACTTGTGCACTAACACACACACGAGCTGTCAAAAGTAGCCCAGCCCAAGCTGACCCTAGAGCGGCCCGAGCACACTTGTGCCATTCAAACACGACCCACTGTCATAAAGCTGGACAGCTCGGGCTGACATGACACATGACATGACAAGGTCCATCAGTGCAGGTCGAGGAGCTCTCTAACGCATGTTTTCAGACAAAACAACATGGACCCACTGGGAACAAATTCATAAGAACGTGTTGGTTTGGTCAAATTCTCATTACAAGTTGAACTGGCAACCAGAAAGTCAGAGAGATGCTTGAGAGAGGTTTTGAGTAGCTTTGCACTGAGCTGCATGGACAGCAGATTTGCTCCACATGCTACTCTGAGCAATTAACAAAGCCAATCATGGCCACACATGGGAACCTGGAAGCCTTCCTAACCACAGTGCAAGAGGTGGGGAAGAGGGCCAGGCATGCATCTAATATACATCTAATACAGCTTAAAAAAAACAACCAAAACCCCACACACATATCAGAGTGACGCATCATGTATAAACGATGAAAATTTTGATGTAGCTCAATGTTGAAATGTGTCGGTGTTTAATAGCTCATACCTGAGCACCCACGTTGACCTGCTGTCTCTGCGTCCTGGGTACGACCCATCCTGGTTTTCCCAACTGGCCTGCCCATACTACTGTGCTGCCCTCGACCCCATGAACGTTGGCAGAGCCCATTCGGTTGGGGCTAAAAAAAGGCCCCGGTGAGAGGAACAGACAGAGAGTCTGCATTACCCAACTAATCCCATTAAATCAATGGTTGTGCCAAGAGACAGGGTCAGCCAGAGTGCCAAGTCACTCACCAACACCTTTGGCACTGACCAGGACCTGCACAGGAAAGGGGGGTGGTGGTGAGGACGGAGATAGCTGACCTGAGCCCAGGTTGGAGTGGAGGAGAATGCGGGCCACCTGCCGAGTTCTGGGTCAGATAGTAGTGAGGGCACTGTGGACATTGCAGTAGGCTTTTAGAATGACAGGGTGCTGGTTTAATGTGCTTACAGCAGATTGCATCATCACGCTGATGGTTAAACGCCACATCCAGTGCTGTTCGGGTCAACCACAGGGTGAGACACAAGAGGAGTGGCCATGTGTCAGTCAGGAAAGCACGGTGAAAGATACACACGCAGACTACCAACCCTTATTCACTCACTGACCTTCAAGTCTGACATCAAATCGACACCAGCATCTACACACACACAGCTTAACATCTACTCTGACCCCGATCTTAAGTAGCTTCGTCCATTAAAATGATGTAATGCCAGCTGCAACTTCAATGACGGTTACAAGTCACCACGACAGAGTCAAAGCTGTTACTTAACTTGAGCTGCTCCACCACACGCGCATTTGTCCTCACAGATGCAAATTCAGGACAGCAGACTGGCCAGGCCACAAACCCCCCCCCCCAAAAAAAAACAACAAAACATTGTATAGGAAATTAGCCAAGTGTAAGTAATTGCATTAGTGATGCAGGTAACATATACCACACTTCCAGGGCAAGGGTTCTTTTATCTGATGGGGCTCGTCTTCAACCAGGCCTTAAATGGAGACCATGCTTAAAGTGGCTTGCCTTCGACCACTTTGCATTTAATACGTGTCAGGAGAGATTAATTTGTGCGTAAGAAAGGATTTTGTGGATAATCCAGTCTTGAATGTGTAGGTGGTGATATTTTTGTAAGACCTGGGTAAGGAAGGGAGGAAAGACAGAAAATGGACAGGTTCAACCTGTGCTGTTACAATATCTGTTCAGGACCCAAATTACCAATTATCTATTACTACTAATTCTCAAAACGCACGTAAAGAAACGAACAGCCTGCTGAATCTTGGATCCATAGGAACAGAGTTAAAAAAAAAAAAACCCAGGAGAAAAATTCTAAATCAATCGATCGATCCCATCACCTATTCATCCGTGTCTTTTCTCTACCTTGTGCTTTGAATGTATCCAAAAAGATAAGAGTAAGGACACGCTCACAGTGATCCATTGGCTCACATGCCTCTGAGGCAGATGGTCTGTGTGTCAAAGCTTGGATGCTTCGCCAGTTTCAGAGTTTATTCGGATTCTACTGTACAAAACGAATCCACCGTTTAATAAGAGTAATCAACGACAAAATACGCAACAGCAGAAACGCCGAGTAACGGAGATGTATGAAAATGTAGACTGAGGCAGGAAGAAAGTCATGAGTGACAAAGCAGAAACATCACGGCGCTAAAATTATTCGATGAATCAGACTCTCATCTCGTCTCCAGGAACTCATTACCAGAAGAATCAATACATGACATTCATTTACATCAACATGTTTACACACTGGACACATTCCTGCACTGCTGGATATTCGAGCACACGATGAGAGACGGCTGAATTCAATCATGCAGAAGAGACGCATAATTAAACGCTCAGGTAAATATACACACACGCACGTTTGTCTCACTATTCTTGTGACATAATTATTAATGCACCTCGATCTAACCCTATCACGAATTAACATATGAATCCTTTTGCTTCTTTTAAAGTAGTTTTTCCTCACTGGGATCAGTGACTACAGTTAGCGGTTTCGCTCCTTGTGGTGTAATTTGGTCTCAACACACACACACACACACACGCGCTCCAAATTTTCAAAAAAGTGTAATAACCCTGTGTAATAAGAATTTAGTGTTAAATAAATTATATAAGGAGTGACGCGAGTGTAATCCACTTTCAGAGGAGTGTATACATGCCAGAGAGCCTGGTGCTTTGGCAGGGCAGATGAAGATATCAAAGTGGGAGAGAGAGAGAAAGAGAGAGAGAGAGAGAGAGAGAGAGAGAGCGCAGACTGTGCATGCTGAGGAGGCATGGGAGGAAGACAGGGAAAGGGAGGGAGGGAGAGAATGAGTGTGTAATAGAAGAAGTAAGTGATTAAGCAAAAACGAAAGAGAATGGCGAGAAAGACGGAGAGAAGCACGAGTCAAGCTCTGGATGCTCCCCGAGTGTCTCACTGTGGAAACAGGGCACGTTTTGTACCCAGGGATTTCTTCTTCTCTGACTTCCTCTCGCTCAACAGGCCTGAAACAATTCCTGACTTCGCCCGGATCATGCAAAGACGACCTGCTGATAGCGCGCAAGCCCAAACTAGGTGCAGATCCTGTCCAAATGTGATACATTTTTAATTTCTCTGCTGGTTTTTCATGTTTGCCAGACCTGTCAGGGATGGGCTCTGCGAAGTGAAAACAAGGCGAGAGAGCTCTTTTAACATGCGCACAAACGCATGCGTACACATCTCGCGCCCTGCACGCACTCAAGATTACAGGAATGCAGCTATCGGCAAATCACTCTGAAACGGAAATATTAGACATCACGACACCAGCAGAGAATCTCCGCCCAATGATCCTGAATGCAGAGGATATAGAGAGAAGTCCAAAAGTATAGTAACTAGTTTGGGAGGATGAAGGAACAAACCCCAATAAAAATATTAGCGCTGAGGTCAAGGTCCATGTACTGTAGGAATTTCCTGAGAGTGGAAACAAATATAATGGGAGGCCTCAGCGATGGGAGTGTCAACACTTTTATTACAAGCTGCCAACAAGAGTGCGCACACACACACACACACACACACGTGCACGCACACACTCAAATAATAATAACGACACGCGCGCGCGCACACACACAAAAAAAGATAATATATGGGTCAAAGATGAAAACTGCAAAAGAGCAAAAACATGCCCATATACAGTCTAGGGATGATAACGGTAGCTCTGTTATGCAGATTTCTCGAACGTTTCACTACAAATCCGACTGATCACCTTTATCCTACGATGAAACGTTTCTATCCTGATGGGAGTGGTCTCTTGCAGGATGGCTCCGCCCTCATTCACAAGAGACAAAAGCTCATGAAACGGTTGGATGAGGATGAAAATGATGTTAATCGAATGCTGTGACCTTCACAGTCGCCAGATCTCGACCTAATTGGAGATTCTGGACCAATGTGTCAGACAACACTCTTTACCATCACCAGCAGGCCACTGATTAAAGAGGAATAGCTTTTGTTCTTGGAAAAGATATTCAGTGGCATTACAGAATCTACGCCAAGCTGTTCTGGAGCGTCGTGGAGGCCCGAAACGTTCCATCTGAATATGATATAAATACATACTTGTATTACTTAACTGTTTTAGAAACACGCAGATGGCCTGTATGACTCTCTTTATGAGGTCAGGTGAAACAGAGAGACGCACAGATAAATCTGCGCACCTCCATGCTAATAGAGCCGCTACTAATGAGTTGCTGCACCCCCCAAAATCTCGTTTTCCAGACGAGGAGACGGTCTGAGGAAAGTCGATTTCCTGCGCGGCAGTGCTTATCGTAATTGCACCGCGAGGTGGCTGGGTCTGCTGTCGGTGACATCGCCAGTGAAAACGAGCAGAAAATCTAAGTGTTCCATATCAGAGAATTTTTTTCTCTGGCTAATGTGACTTAAATACCTTGTTCCACAGTCGAGTGGGCTGGCACCTGCTGCATAGGAACCGGCCAATTACCACACAGTCGCTCTAATTTTCTGATTCAATTAGAATGCTTCAGAGCTTTGCCGTCTAATTGCAAACTACTTCACAGTTACCTCTCTGATTAATCGCTGCCCATCTGCGAGCCATCGGAAAACTTGGTGGAACAAATTTGTGTATTTTAGAATACCAGGGGACTGGAGAATCATCGCCTGAACCCTGATCCTCCGATACACTGTGCCAAGGCAAAGCAGGGACACTGATTCGACAGTCACACCTTTCGTCTCACAGTGACTCCCCTACTGTCAAAATACAAATAGACATGAAAGTAAATTCAGGTTCACATGAAGAGTTCCTCAGCGATGTGCAAACGTGCGTAATGATTTAATTACACGGGGAAAAAACCCGCATGATTAAGGAAAACAAGTCATTAAAATGTCGAGCTGAATTTCACTGTGTGCTAGTGCCTTAATTTGATAACCCTATCTCAGCCTCTAAGCTCTCCCCAGATCAATATGTCTGCTTTTTTTTTTATTGCAACTGGTATCTACTAAGCTCTTTCTAGCGACACCGGGCCAGCTGATATACACGGAGCAGAGGTGAAAAACCACCACACACACAGCAGGGCTGCACTGTCAAAGCAGAAGCGCTTTGCCCAGCCTGACCCTGCAGCCTTTCTGCTCTCGCACGCACACACACCTACTGACATTTCCAAGGACAAGGACACTGGGGTGTTTACATAGCGTGTACATAGCATTACATCATCCCAGCAGCTGAGTTACCCACCTTCCCCAAAACGACTTGGCATCCAGACGAACCCACAGCATGCAAAAAGAGCAGATGAGCCCACAAAAACGCTCCGCTTAATTTTTCTCCTCCTTCCTGTAACCTTAATGAGAAAGTACAGGGGCAAAACAACAGTAAGCATATTGCATGTTGCTGCCGCCGTCCTATAATGATGAATAAATCGGTGGCTGTGGGAGAATATAATTCCGATATGTCAGATCTCTGATTTGGCCACAATTTGCATGGTTATAATAGCTTATTGACTGGCTCAAGGTTAAGGGAGGCCACGGTGGCCGGCTGTAATGACTGCACACTGCAAGTTTATTTCAAGCTGCTGGGACTCACTCGGCCGAGCCCTTCCGTCAATACGCAATCTTGATAGCTTCATCACCCTTTGAACGTCCAGGCCAATGGTGACCGCTACGATTCGTCCCCCTCCCTTCAAAAGCCTCATGTATCACACAAACATTTCCCATACAGATCAATAGAGGTGCAATTCATTAACCCTGGAATCTGTACAAAGCCATATTCACATATTAGGTTTATCGATCGGAATATTTGAATGCGACCGAATGTGGAATTTTCGGACTTGGTGGGGGGAAAAAAAAATCACAGCTTTTGGAAATTTGCTGGTGAATCAGCAGTTTCCCCAAAAATAAATAAATAAATAAATAAATATAATATTTAAAAAAAAAAAGGGAGGGGAGGGGGATTTTAGATCAAAACACCCTCAATACTGACAGAAAATGAATAAAATATTTTGTGGGTTTGTTTTGGCACTTTTATGCAGTTTTAAATGTCAAAACTGAAACTCACGGAGGGAAAAAAAAAATCCCTCATATTCCTAATGCCATTCGTACACATCCATGTACGTGATGATTGGTTATCATCGCTCTGACTGACACAGAGGAGAGAACACCATCCCTGCCTCCCAATTATGCTCTCTTGGACTCACAGCCATGGATGGCTGGGAAATTGGGTTTCAGAATCCAGGTTGCTCAATGACGGGGTGAATGCTTAGAGAGCTGCGCCACTCCAGAGGAGCCAAAATTGTGCTTTCAGAATTCATTTTGAAACATTACTAAGAGCTCAGAGGGCAACATCAGGACATTCCTGTATGATTACAGTCAGAAATGAGATCAGCTAGGAAAACTTCCAGTAATGTTTTGCCAACTTTTAAACGTTCTTGTCGTGCCTCCGATAGCCGTAACAGCTAGCCTTCTTTCTCTCAGCTGTGTGGGTTTCGCTGCCTGACTCATTACGCAGGTAAACAAACAGCAGTGTGAGGCGGTCAGTCACCTGTGTAGCCCCAATAAATGGTAGCCAGAGGCGAGGCAGTCACTTTTACCTTTTCGACTGTATATTTTTGTCGTGCCTCTGAGAGTAGGAACAGCTAGCCTGCTTTTCAGCCAAGTGTGTTTTTCTGCCTGAATGTGATTAGACAGGTAAACAAACAGCGGCGTGAGGCCCTCAGTCAGTCACCTGTGCAGGTCGCTTCCTGTGGCTCCTCTAATGGTTTAATGATGAAGCATGGTTCAAGCCTCGCTCTCACTGCGGATGCAGAGAGAAAGCTATCAGCAGCTCCTGACCTGACCAGAGTCAACACACACACACACACACACACACACACAAATCTGCAGCACTGCAGAAGAATTTATATGATAGAGAAGACCAAAAGGTACTGTGGTCAAAGCTCGAAGCAGCAGGAAGCTTCTTACCCACACACACTATCTCTCCAGGAGTGCATATACGTGCATACGCAACAAAAATATACATCATATACCGAATGACTTGTATGTAATGTGTATACAGCTAATCCTAACCACAGAGATATGTTTTTATCCTTTCTGTTTTAAAAAACAGCACTGTTTTTTGTTGTTAAAAAAATCAAGTATTCAGAGCATCTTTTTTTTTTTCTTTTCCTTTTCTCTTACATTCTGACAGCTCTACCACATGGACACATCCACGTCAACAATAATGCAGCTAGTATATTTTATAACCACCAAGAGTTCAGGCTAGTATTGCACAGCTCTTTTTTTTTTTTAAATCCGAAACGATGACTGGAAATTATTAGTCTCATGCAGACTTCGAGAATTCATTAGAATTTCTCTGACATCTCAATCAGCTTCCCCCCACCCCGTCAGCAAATCCATGAAGACCCCATCTCGTTCGCTCACCAATGGCCGTTTCAAACACAACTCTCTAATACCTTTTAAAGTCTGGTGTCATTACTGATCCCTTAATTATGCTTTGAATAACTTGTGGTGTCCCACTGGGCGTAATGAAGTACAGACAGCCAATCAGATTGCAGCTTTCCAAATCCTGATGCTTGTGGCTGGAAATGTATACAAAGCTCGTCACTTTGGGGTCCAGGGACTGACATTTTTGACATAGTATACCATTTTATATGCAGGCTACTGTATAATTTATATGTAATATGATGCCACAGGCATCCCATTCAGGGTGTATTCCCACTTTGCTCTCAGCGCTTCAAGGATAGGCTCTGGATCCGCAGAGACCGTGACGTTCCATTTGCGGGCATGTACGGACATTATAAACCCAAAGGGCACGCGGTCAGATAGTGCTTTTCCTCTCTCTTCAAAAAACCATCAGCAAATCAGTTTCTGCTTACAGTACAGTAAGCGACAGGTTAAGATAAGTGGTGCTCGTCCCTGACAGGAAGCTGATCAATTCTGCACACAGAGCGGTTAAAAACATAATTATTATCTGACCTTTGACTATGTAACAAAATTCACATTATCAGTGCAGGGACCTGACCTTAGACTTCTTTAAATGGGAACGTATTGATTGTCTGTGCGCTGCAGACAAACAGCATGTCTGGGACAGCACACAGAGATGAGAGACAAGCTGACGGAGAGCTGGAGCCTTGGCAATTTAAAAAAAAAAAAAAAAACCTGGGAGAAGTTCACTGCATGAGCCAACAATGGACTGAACATGTCCGAGTGAATTAATCACAGCCCGAGTGTGTGAGTGAGCGAGTCAATGTGTTTTGTGCCAACGCAGTTACAGCACTCAGGTGATGTACGGGCCTTTGTGGGTTTATTTATTAGGTACATAACTAAATATTATATACTGTAGGTGCTCATTCTGCATCTGCGTTTAACAAATAGACCCCGGCTCGATTTCGAGACTTTAATTAGAGGCCGTAGATCATAGTTGTTTTTTTTTTAAACCTGACGCACAAACAAATCCGCTACAACTCACGTTCCGTCAATGTACTGCAGAATGCTTACTAATCACCGTATTGCAAGTGTATCATAATAGATTTTAATATAAATGCAAAACAAAATACGAAAACGTGTCAAAACTTTTACTTCTCCCCCCCACAGCATGTTTTCCATACTGTATCCATTACTATTTTCTCTCTCCCATGCTCCGTCTTTCTTTTTTCACAAAGTAATTCAAAAATGAAACCTTATAAAGATATTATGAGGTAGGGGGCAGCGAGTGAGCACCAAAGAAAAGACACAGATGAAAATAAAAGAGAATATCAAAGAAAATCATGGGAATGAGGTAGGAGTGGCCCTGGGCCATGAGGTCAGTCCAAAGCTAAGGCTGTTCAGGCTGCCACAGGCACTGAGCTGGAACTAAGAGAGGCCAAGCAACCACAGGCTTGGACGCCAGCCAGAGGCAGGCGTTCCTCAGGGGGCTATATTGAGCCCCTTCACTTTTTGCTGCTCGCACACTAATGTTTTCATCAGCGCCAACACAGAGAGCGAGAGAAAGACCCCCAGAACACTCCCACCCATCCTCACACACTACAAGCGAGAGAAACAGAGATGCAGTTATGTTACTGCATACATTACACACGTTTTAGCTGAGCCACCCTGAAAGAGACGGGGGTTAAATAGAGACACAATAGGGCCGAGAGCCACTGCTTTGGGGTGATGACTGAGAGACAAAGGAGGCCTGTCAGGCAGGCCAGACAGCTGTGATCTGGGTGTCAAACTGCCTCCTCAGGCCACCATCTGCTGACACTGCCAGATGACACAGAAAACAGGATTACAGTAACAGGGCAGAAGAGAAGCTGATGACCTAAACACTGTAATATCATTTTCGAGGAAAGAGTCAACCAAGGCCATTACAGAGCAAGCGGATCAGAGAGGTCAGGAAAGCCCCGATGATCCCGTGCACTAATCTGCTGCACAGACCAGAAGAACATTTACCTAGGGCTCAAGAGGAAGCGATCTAATGA
This sequence comes from Notarius lentiginosus, assembly GCA_025400055.1. NCBI lineage: Eukaryota > Metazoa > Chordata > Actinopteri > Siluriformes > Ariidae > Notarius > Notarius lentiginosus. The sequence continues at coordinate 12,267,741 of JAODVO010000017.1, forward strand.
GAGGTTTCAAAATTTGCGCACAGAAGGGAACTGTGCTCACAACACCACCACAATGCCATACTAAAACAGCTCAACATAATCATACTAAAATAATGCTTATAGGGTCACGTATATTTACCACAAAGAACAGCTGATTGACTTATTTTAAAAGCATCATAATCTCCCCAAAAAGATTCAAATACAGCAGGTTACGCATAACACCGAGGACTTCATTCATTACAGTCATCTGAGTCAACGTCAAATCCTTGTACCCCTTACTGCAGACCTGGGCATTTTACGGCCCGCGGGCCGCATCCGGCCCTTTGGTTCATTATTTTGAAGTTGCGTTCAACAAAAACGCAATGCGCGACATGAAATCCCACGAAACCTAATCCCGCGATAACTACTTCCGTAATTTGTCCAGACCCACCACAAACTTGTACGTCATCCTTCAAACGGTCCAGCCGATCACATAGTATGACGTCACCAGCAGGCGCCGGAGCCCGAGCCGATCTGTAGATCCGATACCTACACCGAATCGACGTTGTTGCGAGCAGGTCACAAGAAGACTTTAGCCCCCAAAATGTCCGCAAAAAGAAG
>JAODVO010000017.1:12706747-12716945 GCA_025400055.1 Notarius lentiginosus
AGTGAATGTGGATAGAATAAAACAGTTATTCCATTCAATCTTGTCGTACATTACTTATAGCCAACTCAGTGCTACGCGCCTCGTCAGCTATCAGCACATGTATGACTCGATTTCGTGGAATAACTGGTACGGTAAATATACCCACTCCCCTTTTAAAAAAAAAAAAAAATCATAACATGCTTTCACACTTGTCTGAAAGAAAGAAACTATGAGAATCGGACCAGCTTTGCAGAGCAATGCTGTTCTTCACATCATGTGGTGTTTTTTTTTTTTACCTCAGGACACTTCTTGGGTATTACCTTGATGTCTTCTTTATTATCCTTCATTATGAAGTGCACAGTCAGCCATTCATTCCAGCTTACAGCAGAACTGTGTGACGTACCTCGGTACTCTGGAGCAGCAGGTCTGACGTGACTTTACCATCCGGCGCAGACATCTCCACATCATCCCTGACTTTCTTTAGATTCCCTACACAGCAGGAGAGAGATGTTACGGTGCACCAACAGCTGCTATTAACACAAAGACAGATAGTTACCTCGAATTAAATATCATATAGAGACTAAATAATGAGTGAACAAATCCACAGTCATCCACGATGCGCTGAAAAATGAGTCAATGAGAGAAGAGCTTTTAAAACTCCAGTTGTCCTCTTTTCTATGCACCAGTGACTGAAATGACTTCAGTGGCCCGCAGGAAGAAAGAAAGAAAGAAAGAAAGAAAAAAAAAAGCTACAATTACTGCAGCTTTGTGTTCAGACCACACTGGGAGATGGTGCAGTTTATTTGAATCCCAGATAGCTCCAGCCATATCGGTGGTAATCCATGGCCGGGTGAAGAGGAGGATAAGTTTGTGCGTGTAGGCAGCAAATTAAAAGTCCATGCATCAGGACCACATTTTTCTAATCAGACGCTTTGAATGTGAAACCCCGGGTGAGGCAATTTAGCTTAACGAGAATGAGGGGCTCACTGGGCCGATTGAGGAAGGAAGCAGCCGGGGTGTCACTTTTTGACCTTTAAGCTCATCTGATGAATTTCTGGTAATTAAGTCATTTGATTGCCTGAATTAATGATTTGGATAACTGCCCTTTAAAGGCTGTTTACTTCTCTGTAAATTGAGGTCTTTTCTGCATGTCTTGTTTTTTAATGTAACCTTTATAGAAATTACTACATGCACCAGTCATTTTCATGGTGAGTAAAAGAAGAAAGAAAAAAAAAAAGGCCGCTCTTAATTTTCATAGCCAGAGAAGCAAGGAGAGAGAGAGAGTGTGTATGTGTGTGTGTGTAGAGGACATTCTGTGCAGTGTATGGATAAAAGATTGCAGGCCACACCGACATAAACAGCATCATATAACTGCCTGCAGCCAGACACTATTAAACTAAAAGCTTGGATGAATGCAGTTCTCAAAGATCACCTGAAAGTTCAGCTTTGAGGTGCTAAAACTCTACGTTAAAATAACTTGCAAAATAGTTGCACAGAGACTATTAAAAATACACACATATAAAAGGTGTGAAATTCCATGAGCCGCTCAGTAACTCATCCGGTCATTATGTCATTCTACTATAATCAATCAGGTATTACTTCACTTTGTTAATTTCTTCATTAAATTTGTGTTCATGCTACACTCACATTGGTGTGTGGTTTGTGTACCTCTGGGAAACGCTATGATACAGTCAACGATACCTTTAACACCACTTGATTCTCCAGCACAGTTGAGAAAGCCCAACTCGGTTGCCAGATCCTCCACTTGGCGCTCCAGCTGGAGCAGTGTGGTGGCCAGTTGGACCAGGCCTCTCAGCTGCTCAGAGGTCAGGGAGAAATTCCTGCTGGTTTGGGGAGTGTCTTGAGGAGCTGCAGTTGGACATAACCATAAGGTCACTAAGGTACAATTCCATACAGCATACCTAAATGTGCTTCGGTTCTTCTCTCTGGGGAGCCCTTTGAATCTCACAACAGAGGATTCCTCTATGAAAGCAGAACCCTTTTAAAAAGTTAATAGCCATTCTATCCAAAGAATCCTTCATATAAGTACTTTGACATTGAAATGTGTTGGAAAACCAAATGTCTCTACAGTACAATCTTGTAATTGTTTAACAATTTTGAGACAGTATTGTAGATCTGTCACTGAAATATTTATAAAGCCACAATTTAAATACCTTTATAAAAATGAGCTATTAAAATTGAAACCATTCCTAATAATGTATGTAAAATTGTTCCCATACATACAGTATTAAATGTCCAAAGAGCTACCTAAAACAACCTAAGAAAATCTCAAATCAACCAACCAAGAATCCAACCAACCCTCCAACCACCGATCTGCACAACCAATCAACAAAGTCACCAACCAACCCTTCAACCATTGACCCACACAACCAATCAACCAAGAATCCAACCAAATCAACAAAGCTACCAACCAAGCCTCCAACCACCCAACCAAGAATCCAACCAATCATCAAAGAGCTACCAACCAACCAACCAACCAACCCTCCAACCACCGACCCACCCACCCAATCAACCAAGAATCCAACCAATCAACAAAGCTACCAACCAACCTTCCAACCACTGACCCACCCACTCAACCAACCAATCAACCAAGAATCCCACCAATCAACAAAGCCACCAACCAACCAAGAATCCCACAAATCAGCCATTCAAGCAACCACCCACCCAACCACTCAACCAATCAGTACAGTTCCAGAGACACAGGGAATCTATACCAAGATGTATTGAATGTGTTCAGGTCACATTAGATCTAAGTGATAATACCAATATCCAAGTTTCAACTAGTATTCTCAATTTCAAGAGTTCAGTTCAACCATTCAGTAAGAATTAAAAGTTAATTTTACCCAACCTAGCTAGCCAGCTTAGCATACTGATTGTGCAGCTAAAGGTTTCCACATATGCCATCCTTTAATCGTTGGTGTATCAGATCATAGCAGGTTTAAAACCATCAACTTTACTTTCTGGGATCAAAAAAATTAACTCACAAGAATCAGTTTTATTAACAAATTTGACCCAAACACCAATGCAAAGTAGGAATCAACCATCCAAGATAAATTTAAAAATCACAACAACAACTTAAATATCGCTCTTTTATCCAAAGCAATGCACAATTAAGACATGGTACAATCCAAGTAACAGAGGTTAAGGTTCAGGGCCTTGCTCAAGAGCTCAGCAGTAGTTTTGGCAGTGCTGGCATTTGAACTCACAATCTTATGATTACTCGTGTAGAGATTGAACCATTAACCCCAACACCCCCCACACACACACACCTCCACAAAATCCCTTGAAAAGTTCTCATTCAAAAAGCTTGCTCAAATGGCACAAACTTTTCTCAGCTCACCCGTACATGACCCCTGTCTCTAATATTGCTTTTGCATCCCCGAGGCTGCCCGTGCCATGACTCGGGGGATGTTCCACATTAGGCCAGAAGAATGGGTCTGGCGAGGACAGCCAGGCTGTATTCTCCAAAGCTCCGGCAAACTCGTTTTTTTGTATGTGCTCTTAAATGAGCTGTGCTAACAGAAAAGGCGTTGGGGATAAAGCAGGCATTAACAGAAGTGAAAGTGGATAAGGGAGGCATTAATAGAAGTTGTGAAAAACTTGAGGATGATGGAGTGTGGAGAGGATTGAGAGAAGGGGAGGATGATGGGGGGGGGGGGGCAGACCCAATAACTGAAACATGATTGCCTCTGGATTCTAATGTCATTATGTCACATTGTTATAACAAATCTGACAATATGACAACATACATATTCCCTAGTTCCCTTCGGTTTAATCAAGCATGCTGGGATAAAAGATAAGGAGGCTATAAATATCTTTATTTGTGTTTTTACCTCTCTCTCTCTCTCTCTCTTTTGCACATCAGTCTGGGTGGATCATTATTCTGATGCAGAAGTTGAACCCAAGCAGCTGTCTAGTGGGCACCTCGTTTGTTTTTATATGTATCTTTGTGCATGTGTGTGTGTGTGTGTGTGTTCATCTCAGCTCTCCAGTGCTTTATTAATGGGTTCCAAAGGGACCAGAAGAAGCCATGGAGCAGTGTCTGGAAAAAGGCTGCATGAATGCATGGAGAGCTTCTCTCGCCCAACAGTACCATGAGCTGCAAAATGAACCTCAACAATAACAACAGCGGAGCTCTGTCTGTTCCATTATCATACACATTGACACACATATTGCATTATACATTGGATACGTGAAGGTTTATCCAGCTGCTTGACGTTCTACATGTCCCCAAGTGAATTCAATAAGACGTAAATGCAATGAGGTACAGTGGGTGAACGTAGTTTCCATCTAATGATGCATTTCATCTAAACAATGCTCAGCATGTCTCTGAAGCACTTAATAAAGCATCCTGTGTAGCGCTGTGGTTTGGGTAACGCACTGAAAGCAGTCATTAAAAGTAACACTAACTGTAAATGTGTTGGACACCTTTTAAAGACTCAACTCTAATAACTGTACTTCCACAGCTGTATAGTCATCTGACTGATGCTTTATCCAAAACAGATTACAGTTGAGTCAGGATACAATGCAAGTACGGTGCTGAGCGGATGAGGGTTAAGAGCTTTGCTCAACAAACCAGTGCTTGTCTTTTCACCAGGGTCCCAGAATTGGTCTCCTTTACTGTTGTCCTACACTTTACATTACAGGCATTTAGCAGACGCTCTTATCTAGAGTGATATAGAACATACCGTACAACGTACCTGGAGCAGTTGGGGGTGAGGTGCCTTGCTCAAGGGCACTTCAGCCATTCCTGCTGGTCCAGGGACTCAAACCAACGACCTTTTGGTCCCAAAGCTGCTTCTCTAACCTTTAGGGCATTGCTTCTCACTTGATTTTGTTGTTTGTTTTTCATACATGTTAGGGGTGGGCAAATCACTAACCTGGGCAACCAAGACATTTTTTTTTATTTACAGCTGTCCACCAGACAAACAGGGTCACTTGACTGTTGATATTGCTGGGTTTCAGTCACATTACTTTTCTTAGCGGTTTTACCAGAAGTGAAATAGCTGGTGGTCTAAACTGCTGCCGTAGTGCAAACAACTAGCGATAACTTATCAGAGTATGCTCGTAATCTAGAAGCCACTGCTCGGTTTAGATATGTTCAGAAGATTGCGGTGTGTAATGGAATCAACCTCTCCAGTCTGGGAAAGAAGGATTTGTCATGCGATCTTGAAAACTACCCTTCAATCGAGTTCCCCGACATCTCGAACTATCTGGTGTTGCAGACGTCCTTCTACACCGCAAAACAGATGAAAGTGCGGAAGAGTATGGAGGCTTACAACTTTTTTTGGATGTGGCTAGGTAAAGAACCCTGGTATCAAGTCGCTGCCGAATGAATCCTAGATTGTTTTTGCCCATGTAAGTTTGTTTTTTTTTGTTTTGTTTTTTTAAGCGTTTCATTCGTGTCTTTACAACGAAGCACTGCAGGTTGAATGTAAACAAACAACAGTTGGCTTGATTCTCACTTATGTTTGCTCTTATCTCTCAGGTAAATCATTCACAAAGATCATCAGAAATCCCTTTAAAGACCTGGATCTTAGTTAAGCAAGACGGAGAAGTGATCACGGCACATTGTAACTGTATGGCTGGGGAAGAATTTTGTTGCAACCTTTATGCATTTGGACTTTGTGAGGAGTAAACAAAGAAACATCTGGGGACTTTAGTGCTTTGTGATTAAAAAAAGTACCATAAAATAATGACACATAGCACGAAAAATACTTGGTAAACACTAAGGACATAGCTGAGAGGGATATACAAACCTTTCACGAAGTAATCACTGCAAACTCAAGCATGCTTCGACTCGGCTCCCTTCAATTTCAGTGAGGGGTTCAAAAGCCACCTTTCTCAACATCTTTTTGTGAAATCCTGTGTTCGTTCACCCTTTTTTATTTGTTCGCAGGGAACCCTGACGAAACATTTATCAGTTTCACGGTTTTATCAATTTGAATAACCTAAAACAACGCAAGCTTAAGGCATTTTTCATCAGTACAAACGCTTTGTCAACTGAGCTTTGGAAGACCACCAGATAAAGTTTTGAATAACTAATGAGGCAGATGTGACGTCATGTGAAACCCAGCAATTGTGCGATGGATTTACAGTTCAGAAGGAATTTTTCAACGTGAACGCAGACCTGCAATTATGGGCTCCTCCCCCCCAAACTTGCCCAGAATCAATTCTTGGAGCAGATTCCAGTATTTGGGCCAAATGTACAAGTGCCCGAAATAAATCAGGGCACAGTGCTTTAACTGTACTGTACTGGGATGTATTTTTGCTCATGTTCACTTTTGGTGAAAGATGTTTTCTGAAATGACTAATGCATGTGTCTGAGCTGAAAAGCTTAAACCATCTCTGAATGTCTGCTTGTATTTTAAGAGCTCTTTCTCTTCTGTTCATTCTTGCTAGTACAAAGGAAAACATGCTGAGATCAGTGAAAGAGACACTGGGGATGGAGAATAGAAATATTATTTACACGATTTCAAATAGCTTCTGTTTTCCTTTTGGGGAATCCATCAGAAATAAACCTTGGTTTTATAGCGGTGTAATCTGCAAGCATAATAAGAATGCTGAATTTGTATTGGTTTTGACTTTGTAGTAGAGAGACACTTTAATGTTCTTACCCCATGATGCGCAAGGATGCTAAAATACTAGCACTCAGTGTTTATTGCATGGAAGCAATGTTTATGTAAACTGTCTAATTTTCTGAATTAATATAGTGAGGGTAAGTTGATAACTGTCCCCCAAAGTCCACCCCTACGTTCTCGTTGTGAGGGGTGGTAATGGGTAATGTCAGCTAACAGGGCTTTTGCAGTGTCCGTGGGGCTAGCAACCCCACCACAGAACATTACTGTTATGGAAACTGACAGAAAAGACAGCTATGTCAACTAAGACAAGGGAGCTGGTCCCCAATATAGTCGTCGTCGGCTGTCCATCGCTAGTGATGATTACTGCTTCATTAGGATGCGCAGAAACGTAGATGAGCTGCGAGGCCCACACCAGAGCGACAGAGCCACCTGCAGCAGTAGTGTGAATGGTCTGACTGAGCCACCATGGAATTCCTGGCCTTGTGAGCTTTTGCATGCTATTCTCCTCTCTTAATGAAGCACCTTGCACAGTAAGGTAAGATAAGCAATGTCGTATCCCTATCGTGTTGTCTCTCTGGACCTCCAGACCTGATGCCACATGGTGCACAAAAGTGCCACAGACCTGACGGTGATGGAAGTTGCCCCGCAGTGACAACTGACTTGCCGAGTGATGCCATCCGTTGGCCATTTCAGTGGTTTTTCCACATGCCATCTGGTGGTCTGTCATTGACCCTGTTGGGTTCATCTGCCACATTGCACCGAAAAGTGCCCTGTTGCCAGTGTCTTATTGGTGATGTACTATTTAACCCATAGCTGGAACCCAGGCAGGTGCTACCACTCCGGTTCAGAGTGGACCTGGGAGCAATGGTGATTAAGGGGTAACTCCACTTTTCCCAATACTCAAGTCCAAATAATATAGTAATATAGTATATTATATACCTAATATAGTATTGGATATATGACTGCCAAAAGCACAACAGGATCACTCCTGAGTCCATGACTGAGAGAGATGGAAGTCTTTTGTGTTGACCCTAAGCGCCACTTAGGCACACAGGATGATGATGATGATGATGATGATGATGAAGAAGTTGATAAGTTAACTAACTTTTTGCAAATGTTAGTAGTATTTGCCACCAAGATAAACTTCCCAGTTGCCTCATAACATAGCTAACTAGCTAGCTAACTAGCTGAGAAAACATGTCTGTTTGAAAAGGAAAAATGTCAAAGTCCCTCCCATGCCAGGACCTGGTCTTCCCAGGCAGACTCCCATTCAGTACTAACCAGGCCCTTTAAGCAAGCTGGGTGGTGCCAATCTCCGTTTCAGTAGCCCTCGGCCTCTCGCCTATTACATAGCTAGGGTTACAGTGGGGGGCCAGTCCTCTAGTAACAGCAAGAATTTGACTCCCTATTCACATCTGTATTGTGGTGTACTTCACCAGAAGGTACCATTTTTATGATGGTCTTTGGTATTTCACATCCATCCATCCATTAGCGATACTGCTTATCTGTCAGGGTCATGGGGGAAGCTGGAGCCAATCCCAGATGTCTTCAGGTGAGAGGCGAGGTACACCCTGGGCAAACCGCCAACCTATCGCAAGGCTAACAATTCACGTCTTATGTAAAATCAAACGTCAATCTCTTACTTCCTTTACAACTATTTTAACTAAGTGTAGTTAACTGAAAACATCCTATTACCCCTTTTCAGTGCTCAAAATAGTAGCAAGTATACAGTTTGACATTTTACATATATATATATAAAATCCTACATCTGTTATATATTGATTCTTCAGTACTTATGACAAAGGCTATTACTGTTTTACAGCCTGTGCCAAACATCTCCAGGCTATGCATAGTAGATTATTCTGCAAAACACAGAGTCCTGCTGATGAAGTTAAGCAGGAAATTGCAAACCCTGAAGTGCTCAGAATGAGATGGTGGCTGGCCAAAACAATTGCAGAAAAAAAAGAAAAACAAATTGAGATAACTGTACTGTATTGTAAATGGAAATAGCTGAGTACTGGATTCCGATGTTAAGCTCCTTCCTATCAGGGAAAGAAACCAATGAACCATAATGAGGCCCAGCTAGCTTCAAATCAATGAAGTACAATGCAATAAAAAAATACTTTTGCTTAGATTATAATGTAAAAAGCAGACTTTGTAAAGATAACTAGTGGTAATGTTTATTAAATGCTTAATTAGCTACTGTTGATAGCTAATGCAATACCATATCATGCATCTACCATATTGGAAGGAGCCAGTTTCAATCATAAGCCAGTGCAAGTGTATGGATAAATGTGGGCTTACCAAACAAAAAGTCAAACAACTCACTAGGAGTTTCACATAAAACAGTCTCTCGAGTTTCACAGAATGGTTTGAAAGACACAAATCATCCAGACAGTGGCAGATCTGTAGGTTCCTTCTTGATAAGACTGGTTAGCGGAGAATGGTTTGAGCTGACATGAGGCTATAGTAACTCAAATAACCACTCTTTCCAACCGAGTTGAGCAGAAAAGCATCACAAATCACTAAAAGTATTACATTACATTACAGGTATTTTAGCAGACGCTCTTTTCCAGAGCAACATCCAACATACCCAAAGCAGCTTGGGGAGCAGGTGGGGGTTAGGTGCCTTGCTCAAGGACACTTCAGACATTCCTCCTGGTTCAGGGAATCGAGCCAGCAACCTTTTGGTCCCAAGGACTGCTTCTCTAATCATTAGGCCATCGCAAAGCACAATGTAGCATTCATTAATAAATTAAATAACGATAGTATAAAATAAATAAAACACTACTGGAAATAATCAACATCAGGGTGGTACCAGTAACTCACACCACCCTGTTCTTGATTATTTTTCTTGAACTTGAGAACTTTTTATGTTTTATTCTTCACACAACATAATCACATGATTCTGTGAAAGAAGCAAAAAGGAAGCACAGCATTTTTTTTATTGTTGTTCATAAGCACCAGTCCATGTAAAAATATCTCCCACGTTTATTGTTCTCTGACTCCATAAAAAGCCAAATGCCCTTTAGATAAATGTGTTCAGGCCTAGTTAAGAGGGTTCTCTCATCACTGCTCACAGAAACAAAAAGCAATTTATTAAAATTACATCACTCATTTTTCAGGAGAGGTACTCATTAACACCATGTATTTACCTCGTCACAAAGTGCAATGATATTTCTAAGGTGACAGCCACTTGGACAGAAAATAATGGACCAACAAATAGCCTTGAAGACATTTTTTTTCCACTTGCGTTTACACAATATTTATAATTTATAGCATTATTCAATAATAACCAGCATAAATGTTAATGCTGCTGCAACAACTGAGATTAGAGCTCTATAAGAGTAATGAAAATGTTGCATAAAATTTATCAGGGTTTTTAACATTTTATAGTTCCAAATGTTTGTTTTTTCAGCATAAAATTAAATGTTACGGGGGGGGGGGAAGCTTGTATCTGAGCAGCATATTACAGTGGTGCTTGAAAGTTTATGAACCCTTTCGAATTTTCTATATTTCTGCATAAATTTGACCTAAAAGATCATCAGATTTTCACACAAGTCCTAAAAGTAGATAAAGAGAGCCCAGTTAAACAAATGAGACAAAAATATTATACT
>JAODVO010000017.1:13562860-13573656 GCA_025400055.1 Notarius lentiginosus
CAGCCGTTTAGACCACCAGCTATTTCACTTCCGGTAAAACCGCTAAGAAAAGTCACGTGACTGAAACCCAGCAATAGGCAGCACATTGGTGTAGCGAGAAGATCCTGAGCATAAATTACTGTCTCTGAAGAGTTTTACATGTTCTCCTTGTGCCCATGTGGGTCGGGTCTTCTCCAGGTTCATGATTGAGTGTATAGGGGTGTACACACACGCGCAGGAAGAGACCATGGAATGTCAATGAAATTTGATGACTTGTAGTTTGGGGGGGGCAGAGTTTATCTAATCTCAACTTTGAGGTGATGCGATCGAGGTGACTGCCAGTGGGAGCGAGAGATACCACTGACTGATGCCAACACAGAGTTATAAATAAATATTTAAGTGGGATACCTAGGCATCCAGAGCCTGGAATATTCACTTGTGACCGTCAGCTACAAAGTGATGAGCAATGAGTGAATTGCTTTGTTTATGGCCCTTGTGAATGTGTCATAAGGGCCATAAACATAAAGCAATGGTACCCTGGCATCATAACCACTGTGTATTGCCACTTCATGGTCCAAGGATAGATACTGGATTACCTAGATGAATTATATACTAGAGATACTAAATATATACCAGATTCGTGTCATCATTTTATTATGATTACGAACTGCTTCAAACTGGTCAGGCTGGTTAACATGCACAGAAATGCCATACAGACGGTAACCCAAGCTCAGGATTAAATGAAGACCTTGAAGCTGTGAGACATTGCTGTAAATGGAATTATTTTAAAAAACATAAAGTAAAACCGGTGCAGTATTTAAGGCATCTCGGCTGATTTATATTCTTAAGCTTTTCAAAAACATTTCACTTTTTAACTTTTCTTCTTTTCTTCCTCTTGTTTCAGACAGAGAAGTGCAGGGCTGCTTGGCCAGTTACACTCAACTCTTCTCTTAATACTCACAAATACACCAATAAGGTACCTGATTGAAAGCTTAAACATAGCTACTTAAACACACGGACATGCCTATACTGTTCTTTAAGCACCAAAGCACATTATTGCTTTCTTTTCTGCCTAACCATACTCCTGTTTCACCTGAACGTTTTCAAACCTCAAGGGACTCAAATTCATGATAAATTTCAAATGAGATTAATATTGAAGTTTCGGTCATGCAATACACAAATCGGAAGAACTTCTGACATTTACAATGCATACATGCACTCACCTTCGCCAGAATTTCTCTCTTTGAAGTAATGTAGATCGAACTAATGTTTGGATAGAATTTATTTAAGCTTTACTGTTTAAATGTCGCAAGCTGATCACTCATCCTGTCTACATAGTAGTTATTGAAACGATGTGTTCCTGCTGTAGTTTCATCTAGTGATGTGATGTTTTATCCAGTGTTTCAAAACCAGAGCATTAAATTTAAGTCATTCTTATTACTTATGATTTCCTCATTCCGTGTTCACTTCAAGCTGTATTTACTATGTTGGTAACTTATCCACGTGTCTCTCTCTCTCTCTCTCTCTCTCTCTCTCTCTCTGAAATTAATCTGTAATTCGACAACATGCATATAACTTTGACAGAAGACTCCATCAGCAAAAGTATGTTTGGCATGAAAGTTTATTAACTTTCCCAACAACTGCTCTTCTGACTTTTATGTTGTAATTACGTTTTGTGTAAACAGCTATTTATTTTCTAATTCAAGGTATCTTCTTGTCTGTGGTAGATAGAGACTAGGTAGATATTAAAACCATCAGCTCAGGGTCTAAATTTGTTCCGATTTTTCTGATTAGTGGTGATGGATCTGTCTTTACTCTGTGCATTATGGTGTTTCTACTCTGTCTTCTTTTTACTTCCATCCTCTTTCTCCCCTGCTTCAGCCTCTTAGTCATGCTTCCTCCGTGTCCTCTCTCGACTTAGTCAGTGCTTCTGATGACGTACACAGGCTCAGTACTCAGGTATAGTGTCTTGTCGGTATTCCAGTGTTGGATAGGTTTGCTGTATTACCATCAGTCAGTTTCAGCACCCATCTACAATAGCATCAGTGAGGGTGTGAAGAGACATTTAACAAAAGATTTTGTCTGTCCTTTGTACATAGTAAGCCCTTTACTTTTGGTTCATATTTGAAAACCTTCATTATCAAAAGAAAATGCTTTTTTCTGAAGCAGCCTTCTGAACACCGTGATGAAACCAGTAAAACTTTTACCATTTGTAGCAATCAAAACATAACCGTCTTGTTTAAACACTGGCCTAGACTGTGTTTTTCTGTTTTCTATTTTGCCAGTGTGTGGTGTTAACCAAACTGACACACCTGTTTGATTTTGTACAGGTGGAGGAAATAATACACAGTCACATGACCCACTCATTACAAGATGTAGGTGGAGATGCGAACTGGCAGCTTGTTACCGAGGAGGGTGAGCTGAAGGTAAGTCAGCCATGATGTAAGGCTTGGAATTTTTATTGGGCCGCTGTTGATTTAACCAAAACACTTGGAGCGAGCACAGAGGTTTGTCAGACGTTTTCAAATACCATTCTGATTCAGAACTCCAAAGGCAAACGTTACATAATATAAAGCTGCTGTAACCATCCTCTTCCTCCTTGTCCTGCACTGTTGCGGACCATATTGATCCACATGTCCTATAAATTGGATCATAGTTTTACGCCAGGTGCCCTTCCTGCCGCAACCCTCCCATTTCTGGGCTTGGGAGACGACCATTCACACCGATGGATGATTTAGAATAGCCATTAATCTAAGTGTATGTCTTTTGAACTGCGGGGGAAACCGGAGCACCTGGAGGAAACCCACACAGACACGGGGAAAACATGCAAACTGCACACAGAAAGGCCCCTATTGGCCACTGAGCTCGAACCCAGAACCTCTTGCTGTGAGGCGACAATGTTAACCACGACACCACCGTGCCGCCCATAAAGCCGGCTGTAGTCATTCTGTTTTGTATGTTTTGCAGGTGTACAGGAGAGAGGTGGAGGAGAATGGTGTTGTGTTAGACCCTCTCAAAGCCACACACGCTGTTAAAGGGGTTACAGGTCATGAGGTCTGTCATTACTTCTGGGACACAGCCTTTCGGAGTGACTGGGACAGTGAGTACCTTGCAAATAATCTGTTCATGTCCCAGTGAGAATGTTAATACTGAACCTAGGCAGACGCCCCTAACTTCTCTAAACCTTTCCTAGCAACTGTCGAAAACTTCAGCGTGGTAGAGACATTAACAGACAAGGCAGTAATTATTTACCAGACTCATAAGGTACAGTACAGTTCAACCCCTAGCGAACTTATCTGACATACAAGAACGTTTTCTGTCGATTTGGGTGTGTACATTTTGCATTGCTCTAACACAACTTTGCACTTGACTCTCTTTTAGAGGGTGTGGCCTGCTTCACAAAGGGACATCCTTTATCTGTCAGTTATCCGCAAAATCCTCTCCACAAATGAGAATGAACCAGATACGTGGATTGTGTGCAATTTTTCTGTAGATCACGACAGATGTCCAGTAAGGGACCATTTTTATACTTGTCTGTTTTCTTGTCTTAAACTTGATAGTCTTAATACTTAATTGACACTTGTGAAAGTCCAATTTATATAGTAAGCATGAATGTATCCTATGAATACCATGAATTAAGTGTGGATGATGTGGCCAAAAAAGTGACGCCAAAACAAGAAACGACAAAAATGTGAAGCCATTTTTATAAAATCAGATTTGTTTTGTTGGTTTGTTTAAAAAAAAAAAAAAGTGCATGACAAGAAAATGGAAAGAAATTACAGTTGGCACAATAGAAATAGTTTAATATCCAATTACTTGTTGTAGCTGATATTGGTAGTATTATAAAAGTATTGACACCTGATGATAACCACTGTGCTCCCAAAATTATCATTAACTTAATATCTCAAGTATCATTTTAATATCACTTAGCCCTATCATGTGCCCACTTTATTTTCCAGCCCACAAGTAGGTGCATCCGTGCCAAAATCAATGTGGCCATGATCTGCCAGACACTAGTCAGTCCACCAGAGGGCAACAAAGAGCTCAGCAGAGACAATATACTCTGTAAAATAACTTATGTAGCTAATGGTGAGTATAAGTCCTGTTTACTCTTCAAACACTGATCATTTCATAATGCGGTATACTACTACTGTATTAAAACACATTTTACTGAATGTAGTGAATCCAGGTGGATGGGCACCAGCATCAGTCTTGCGTGCGGTGGCCAAACGTGAATATCCTAAGTTCCTAAAGCGCTTCACATCATATGTTCAAGATAAGACCAGCGACAAAGCAATCCTCTTTTAAAAAAGGTAACGTCAGCACTTAACTTGTGAAGCAGCAGTTTACATCACACTATGAATATTCGTTCAACCACAAATAAAAAGTTGGGATGGTATTGAAAATGCAAATAAAAAAAAAAAAGCAGTGATTTTGTAAATTTACTTCAACTTGTATTTAATTACAGACAGTATGAACCCAAGGTATTTCATGTTTTGTCGAGTCAACTTCATTTGTTAATATTGAAAAAAGGTGCATAAAGAAAGCTATATAAAGGGATTTGGATTTGTCATCCTCTACAGTGCATAACATTTAAACAATTCAAAAAAAATCTGGAGGAATTTTGGTGCATAAAGGGCCCAAGCCTAAGCTGAACACCCGTGATTTCTGATCCCTCAGACGGCACTGTATCAAGAACCGTCATTCATCTGTAGCTGATGTAACCGCATGGGTTCAGGATTACTTTGGTAAATAATACAGAATTGCAACCACAAATGCCAGTTAAAGTTTCATTGTGTAAAAAGGAAGCCTTGTGGTAACTGCGTCCAGAAGCGTCATTGACTTCTCCGGGCTTAGAGGCATCTGGGATGGACCATCACACAGTGGAAACGTCTATCGTAGTCAGACAAATCAATATTCCAGGTCTTCCAAAAAAAAAAAAAAAATGGATGCTGTGTTCTCTGAAGCAAAGATGAAAAGGACCATCTAGACTGTGACCAGCAACAAGTCCAAAAGCCAGGGTGTGTCTGTGCCCTTGGCAAAGATAACTTGCACTTCTGTGATGGAGCATTAATGCAGAAAAGTACATTGAGATTTTGGAGCAATATATGCTGCCTTCAAGTTGGCAACTTTTTTTTTTCCTGGGATATTTCGACAAGACAATGCAAAACCACATTCTGCTCACATTTCTTCCACAGTCCTGGCTTTGTAAATTGTGCCTCTCTGTCCTCTCTGTCACCAATTTAAAAAAAAAAAAGTGTGGTGAATTTTGGAACAAAAAATATGACAACGAAGACCCCGTATTGCTGAAGACCTGTTTACAGGAAGAATGGGACCAAAAAAAAAAAAAACACCAAAAAAACCCACACCTGAAACACTTCATTTGGTGTCTTCAGCCCCTAAACATCTTTTAAGTGTTGTAGGAAGGAATGAGAACATTACAAAGTGGTAAATGCTTTATTGTCCCAACTTTTTGCAATGTGTTGCAAGAATCAAAATTGAAAAGTATTTATTCTGGACAAAAACAAAACTACAATTCCTTGAAGTAAAACATCAAATAATGTGCTGTTGTATTGTTTTGCGTACAATACAGGTCAAAGATTATTTACAAATGACTGTTTTTTTCCGTTTTAATTTCAACATACCGTCCGGACTTTTTCTGATTTGGGTTTGTGCGTTTTCCTATAGGTTGCCTGCCCTGTGCCATCTGCCATCGTCCCATAAACATGTCCGTAAGAGGCCTTATCCAGCCCTACACACACTAAATCTCAATCAGAGCTACGTTACCCAGGAATCTTTTATCCAGCAGTCATATGAAATGCAGTGTTCTGGATCAGGAATATCAATGTTCTTATACAGGATTCCAGAAAATCTCACGGTATTCGTTTTACACAATGACTGCATATACGGTACAGTCCTTGTTCGTGTTGAGGGCATGGTTACTGGTGGTTTTTGTCTGCTTTGGCTTTTGTAAGTGTTAGTGTTTTACTTATGGCTTTTGTAAAAAAAAAAAAAGATTTGTATTCATATTACTTGCACATTGAGTCATGTCTTTATTAAAATTTAAACACTAAACTTGAATGCCTTTAATGAAACACTTTCTCAGTTAGAACAGGTTTCTTTAGGCCTTACGTAGTTTTCCTGTATGGGGTAGAAGTTCTGCTTTGATCGATAGAATGTGAAGAGCTTTAAATAACTTTTTTCTTTTAGTGCCCTCTGTCTTAATTGTATGTATATATTTTTGTGCATGTGGTAGAGGTTAAAACATGCAAGATACAGAGATTGAAGAACTGGAAAGCACTATGACTATACTGTCACTGTAAAAAAAAAAAACAACATTTGGGAAAGACTTTAGATCCACTTTTGTAAATGTTTTGTAAAGCATTTCACCAAATAATACAGAACTACCTTCCTTTTGAGCATTCATTTTGGATATGCCCTTATGTTATACACAAGGCATAAGTATATTTACCAGATGTTTCCTGGTCATTTCATGATTTCATTGGACCTGAATAAAATGTATCCTATTTATCTATAACCTTATTTGACCGAATAACTTTTAATCATATACAAGAAGTGATTGTTGTAGCCTGTGCTCAAAGTGTGAATTCTGAGTTCACCTTATTGTAAGGCTTAATTTTGTTAACTACAGAGAAATCTGTGTTAATGTTCATATTTGCACTAATTATCAAAGCGTTGCTTTACAATCAGTTTACACGTTGCCAAATGATAATCATATGTATGAGTGATTTTTATACCGGGTGGTATGTATGAAATAAATATACAGATTATAGTGCCTGTTAATATGCACCGCTGAACTTTCCAGAATGCTTTTTTTGTTGTTGACAAATTTATTGTGAATATGCAGTAAGCAAATATATCATGATGTTTATAGCACTCTTTAATGATTAAAATGTATGAGGATGTGAATAAATATTTTCTGGCTTTATGGTGTAATTTATAGTGTTATTGTTAATTGGGCAACTTTTATGTTTGAGAAACGACGTTTTAACACGTAAAATGTTATATGTGGATTTGTCGGATAATTATCTTTTATAAACAAAAATTCTTAAAAAGACATTTGCATCACCACCTCTACTCTAATGTAACTTTATACCAGTCATACATTGAGCCAAAGCCAGCAAGCCAATTATCAGTAGAGTGCCAAAAGATTTACTGCTGGTGCTGTTGGAGATTAGACTTCTGCAGGACTTGCACTACCTCAGGTGTGTGTGTGTGTGTGTGAGAGAGCGAGAGAGAGAGGCATTACATTCTTTCAGCAGGTCGAGAGTCCCAAAGAGTCTCAACCAATCAGCTGCACCGATCCTGGTGAGATGTGATGCAGGATGAGCTGATTGGCCAGTGCACACTCTGGTGAGGTGAGCTGTCTGTCTTGGCTAACATAAGACGCCTTCAAATAACACGCCAACCTTGCACTGCCTCATTATCCAAATACTTTCCGAAATGCATTTGAATGAGACTTCAGCACTTCATGTTCACTCAGAGTATATAACTGTTGCTTTGAGTGTGTGATTTAGGGTTATTTAATTTATTTAGTTTGGATGCATATTGGCACAGGTGACCTCAATTATCAGTTATCTATAACGCAGCACTATTCTTAAATTTTGACAAAACGCATAACTTTTTTTTTTTTCTCTTGCCCGAGTTGGATCATGTATTCAAATACCCACAAATCTATTCAGTTTTATGGATTTCAGATACTGCTCAGACTTCAAAATCGGACCCAAAACTACAGTACTAAAAAAAAAAAAGTACACTTGTCCATCTTGTGTCATTTCCTAAATCAAGGAATGCCTTACTTATTTCATTGCATGGCATTTTGTGCAGGATTTGCTCATCTAATCGCATTTGCTTTCAACGATCTCGCAAACAAAGAGATGGAAGTAAAAAACATGTTGCATTTTTAAAAAAAAAAATAAATGGTTACTGTATAACGAGTTGTCAAGAGTTTCAAGATTGAAAAATAACTCCTTGACCGACACAGCTGTAATGAACTTGACCACAATATTCTCAGCACAAATCTATTAAGTTTCAAATATAGAATAATCATTCACTAATAAACTGACAGTGTTAACTATGGTATACATCATTTGTGACTGATGTGGTCGGGCTGCATCACACGATCCTGTAGTTGATTGATTGTTTTCCTATAATAGCACATCCTGTCTTGTTTTATTCCTTACATGCAACAGTGCATGATGTGGCCAAAAGTTTGTGGACACCTAACCATTACACCCATATGTGGTTCTTCCCCAGTCTGCTGCCACATAGGTGGAATGATGCAGTTATATCGGTTGTCCTTGTATACTGTGGCATTACAATTTCCCTTCGCTGGAACGAAGAAGCCCAAACCTGTTCCAGCATGACAGTGTTGCTGTGCTCAAAGTGAGCTCTATGAAGACATGGTTTGTCAAGGCTGGAGAGGAAGAACTCGTGTCCTGCACAGAGCCCTGAGCTCAACCACACGGAACACCTATGGGGATGAATTGGTGATGAACGCTAGTTGCAACCCAGATCAGTGCCTGACTTCACCAACACCTATTGCGGCTGAATGGGCAAAGCCACGTTCCAAAATGTAATGGAAAGCCGTCCCAGAAGAGGATGGGTTATTATAACAGCAAAGGGGGACTAAAGCAGGAACGGGATGTTCAACAACCACATATGGGTATTATGGTCAGGTGTCCACATACTTTTGGTTATAAAGTGTAACTCTTTCTTCAAATCATTTGTGTTTTGAGTCTGAGGTTTTTTTTATTTAGGGTTACATATAGAAATGAAGAGGAAACTAATTCTGCATTAACTGATGATCATCTGTAACAGTGCATCAGAAAAAAAATGATTGATTGCATTTTTTTTTATAAATTTCTATTTCGTGTTTTAATTATAAAAACATTTATATTGTGTTTTCTCAAGAAAAATGAGTCATATTTGGGGGAGGACAGCATTCACAATTAGTTGTACCACATAAGCAAAGCCAGTTAAGTAACACAAGCTCCATGTGCATGGGCAGTACATAAGGTGGCGTGTGTTACTGTACATGTTCAGCGCACATACACAGTTCTTGCTGGATTTCCACATGCAAGCAACAGCTGACTGACGTCATTCAGGCCATGATAGCAACTTTTGAGAAATAGCTGTGCGTTTGGAATCTTCTCAACAAAACTTTTGCATATAATAATAATACCCACATGCATTCAGATAAACATAACTGGGAATAATGGCAGAAGTTGGCAGTTTAAGGTAATTCTAACAAAAGAAAAATGTCTAGGAATTAGTGATTGCCCTCCATATTGATCCGTTGACATTCTGTGTACCAAAGAATATGCCTCATGTTTTATTTTTCTATAAATAGTGAAACATGGAAAAAAAAAATAATTTATGTCCTGAGTACATCCAGCAAACACTGACGGCATCAAACAGCATCAGGTCTGAGAGGTGTAAAAGTAAAATATCCAAACATTACAGGATGATTAATTTTGTTATTTCAGCAGTCTTTGAGATGATTGTGGCACTCCATAAATGAGAATGAAAGCATTTTTCCCCTGGACTGGGTGTTGGAAATATTTTTGGGTTTCGACCATCCATTTGACTTTTACTCATTAGTAAAAGTACTCAAATGTACCTGGTGTGTTTCCCCCCCCCCTTCCCCTTTTGAGTCTTTTTCCTTTCGTGCTGCTTACGTCATCCCCACGTTAGGCCTCCAAGTTTCAAGGTGCCGGTTTTGTACAGCTTCGTAGTGTGCCCTGTAAATTAACTTTTGACCTAAAAAATATAAAATAAGCCTTTAGTTCATCGCTTGGGTTCATTTTGGAATTCTGAAGTCCTGTAAATTCACACTAACTCAAACTGAAAGTGCTACTTACCTATTATGTGTCATGTGACTTTTGACTAACTGTCCAGCAGCAAGAGCAGCCATGAGCGATATTTCCCCTGCCAGCACGGTTGCACACACCACCTTGGCAAGCTGCCGGGCATTCTCACCAGGACACGTCTCACTGGCACCTTGCACACCTAACATCTGAGAGAAAAACGCATGATGTTTTCCAGCTTGAGTTGTATCAAAGATTCAGGTATGGTCTTGTTTCTTAGGCCCTGTTCAGATTAGGTATTAACAAATATCCGTATCCAAAACAGCTGTTCACACTTTGGTATTTGGTCTTAAATGTGGGTTTAGTGAGAAATTTGTGATCACGTTTTATCTGTAACAGGATTGCCAATCTGCCAAAATCAACCAGCTGTTACTTCCAAATCAGACCCAAAGCTAGTCTGTACCAAACAAAAACATTATGTATCTGTCTTGTGGCATTTCCTAAATAAAGAGAAAAGCTTTACTCGTACTGTCATCTTGCATGGCATCAAGATTGCTTTTGCAGGTCACATAAAAACGGAAGGAGGGAAAAAAATATAACCAAAAACCATGTAACCATGGTTACATGGTTAAAACCAATAACCATGTAATTGTTTTATCAGCCGTTCGTGTGGCAGCAGTGCAATTTATTAAATCATACAGAAACAGGCCTGTGGTTTCGGGTACTGTTCACATCAACATTACGGGGGGGGGGGGAGAGATATGATCTTGGTGACTTTGACTGGCATAATTGTTGGTGCCAGGTTTGATCTCCTGGGATTTTCATGCATAACAGTCTCTAGAGTTTATTCAGAATTATGCAATAAGAAGAAACTAGATAGAACTCGATGGGGACGCCTCCGCCCGGTAGGCTACACGCCTTATTAAGTTGTGATTTGGGGATGGACATTTGACCTCACAGTAATCTTGACCTGGTGAAATTACTTGT
>JAODVO010000017.1:14842043-14856288 GCA_025400055.1 Notarius lentiginosus
TGTGGGGGAAACCGGAGCACCCGGAGGAAACCCACGCAGACACGGGGAGAACATGCAAACTCCGCACAGAAAGGCCCACGCCGGCCACGTATCATCATAAATTAATAATGATGATAAATTTAGTTTAAACACTGACACGGGAGAATCCTCCTGTAAACAATTTGTAAACTGGCTTTGTTACACTGTAAATAACTGTCTATTCCAGATGGACTCCATGTGTATTTGGGGGGAAAAGTCCGAAATTCACCTTAATGAACCCTCACAATCCAGTGTCTGCTTTATCATGAACACCTCTGAGCATCTTTTTCCCGTTCGTTTTTTGTATTGTCTCCATGTATATTTGGAAAAAGTCAGAACTTGGCCGGGGATGTTGTGTTATGAAAGCAGACTTGTTGACTGCTCGACTGTCGGCTTGAAACACAAAAAGACAGTGCTTCTCCTGGATAGGATTTAAGCAGAGGCAGAGCAATTTTGGCATGACTATCAGTTGGGGAGGGCTGTGATGATTGGCTCAGTACGTTTCTGGCTATTTTGGGTGGCTCTGACTCATGGTATTCCTTGGTAACCAAACACACAGGAGGCCAATGAGGCTTTGGCCAGCTTCTTTGGCTGGACAGGGGAAGGAGGGGTGAATAAAGTGAACAACAAAAACTGACAAGAAACGGGAGGGGGTAAGGAAAGCAGCAACAGCATGCCAAATGTAGCTTATTACATTGAGAACGACTGTAATCTCAGCCGCCTTTTCTCTGTCTATGCGCTCTGCGTCTGACTCATCTCCCAGAGATGGGGTTAGAGAGAAGCAGGGGGCCGCTACAATTTTGGAGCACATTGAGCCAAACCACCCAATGGCCCTGCCAGAACGACTTTTCTGTCTGCTACAGATAGGAGGTCCTCTTTAGCAAACACGTAAGTCATGTATGACTGTACTTTATTGCTGGGGAGACTCTTGGTGTCAACGTATCTGACCGAACATGTGTGAATGCACAGGCTCAACACCGTCCAAAACCGGATCCAGCATCTCAAAAGACAATAGAAAATATGTATGAAATTATTTATTTTTTTGGGGAGGGGGAATGGTTTTGTATTTCTAATTTTCCAGTCTACTAGTCTGTGAGAGCCATGTTCTTAATTGTATTATTTATTTCCCATCTGACATGCTTTCTTTTTGGTAGGGACTTTGTCACTGCAGTGTCAGATTATGAATGAAAAGGATATTGTCAGTAAGAGGAAAAGGGAAATCATCATCAGATAATAAGAATGACTGGGAAAAGGCTTTAAGAAATCTGCTGTTCTTCATCTCATGTCACTCTCCTCACGCTGATGCGATTTTAATGGAGTTTGAATAATAGGCCTGACATCCTCAATGTAGATGTTATGCAATCCTACTGATATTGCTGTGGAAATGTTAGGTGGGAGGAATATAATGCCATTTAGGCAAATTAAAGGGCAGCCAAGAGACTTGGCATGCTGCAGCCGAGACTGTATCCTGTGGGCCGGGGAGCTCGCAAATTCCTCCCAGGATTACAGGATTAAGAATCTGAAAGCTGATGCAGTTTCTCACAGATGGGGAAAATAAAAAGAACACGGCTGGCAGAGGGGTGAAGCACCATTAATGCATGCTCTGCTTTAATTAAAAGCTACTGATTGAATGATATCGGAGAAGATTAGACTGAACGATGACTCATGAAACACACATACACACAAGCCATCTTTGGACACTTTCCCATAGCATGCCGAGTTTATAATAACCGAGTGTGATTGCAACAGCTGCATATGGCAGATAAAGGTCCTGCCTGTATTCGTTTGATGAGAGGGAGGATGAGGAGTCACTGCATGCTGATTGCAAATGTGAGGAATGGCAAAGAAAGTAGTTGCAGATAGTGCAAGAGGGTTACTGCTCTACAAATAGTTGCCAAGTTGCCTGTAGTTGGCTGCCCTTGTCAAAGGAAGCTGATGCAGCTATTTCTTAATTCTGAAAAATCTTGGTTTGAAGACGCTATCTCGCAGGGTTAGAATCAACCACCATTTTTAGAGTTGCAATCTGGAACTGGAATTATGAAGCTGCACAAAATGGTTTATAAATTTGAAGTGTGTGTGTGGGGAGGGCAATAGCTAAAATATTTACAATTTTTGTAAAAATATCGAAATTCAGTTCCGCCGTAGTCAGTTGGCATCAGAAGTCGCATGCAAAAGACTTTCTGCACTGTTTTACACAGGTGATGGGAACAAGTTGTGCCCGGAAAAAGTTGCACCCACTTTCCTTCGTCCTTACACACTCACTTTCTATCAGTTGCAAACCGGAAGTGAGACAGGTAAACACAAACGTGCAAATCGGTGATCAGAAGCAAAAGCCTTTTCGCTTGTTTTTAAATTGCTTTATTGTCTTCTCGCTGCTCGTTTCTCTGTTTAAACGTTTGGCGATTCGGCCCATTATAGCCCGATTTCTCCAAATCCAAATGGTTATCTGCATTTCCCCACAACTGGATGAGGGTAAGAACTTCTTTAGTCCAGTTATCACTGCGATTGGTTTGGAAATCGCTTGACTTCATCGTTTAAAGGCACAAGAAATAGCACTCGAGAAGAACTGACCACTGATTTTGCCTGTCTTGTCCAGATGAATAAATGACCCGGATGAACGCTACTGTGCACGCATAAGCCCTCCTACTCGCCATCGATTATGTTTAGATGGTAAGCTGGAACAAGTTACGTCCAGAACAAGATGTTCTGGAGCAAGTTGTACCCACCGGCGTCAAATTGTTCCGGAACAAATCGTGTTTAGACAGGCAGATGCGCCAGGAACAACTTGTTCCAGCGCAAGTGCCCAGCTTTAGAGATCACGCCTAAAAAAAACAGCATCATGAAGACTAATGAGCTATTAAAACAAGTCCGGTATACAGTTCTGGAAAAGTATTGTTTGCTTATAGAAAATATTTCACAGCTGCAACTCCATCTAGAGGAGGCCATCCACCAAATTTTATGAATAGTTAAGGAGGGTATTAATCAGAAAAGCAACAAAGGGGCCAGGGTAATGTTCAACATGATGCTACCACCATCATGCTTCACTTTTGGGGGTGGTGTTACCAGGATGATGTTTTTTTTTTTCCAAAAGGATTCAGGATTGTTGGCATTTGCTGTTCTTTTTTTTTTTTGTAAATTAATAACATTAATACTCCCAGTTAAGTCAATTTCTGTTCCAAGTTCAAGGGGGTGAATACTTGTGAAAGGCACTATATATTAAGACATAATTATTTCATCTCTCCTGGTTAAGAACTCTTCAAACTGTTTACATAACCACTCTCGCAAGCATCAGGCTTATCAACATTTTTACAGTGCAAGGACTTAAACACAAGGCTCCAGGATACTAAATGATACTCTTGTGTTGTAATCTGAGTTGTGCCACAAGTGACTGTGCCTACGATTTTAACCCATGATGTGTATTTTCACTTCACAAAAGACTCTTTGTGGGACTTTTGGTAGCTGGAGAAAGTGAGACACGCTTTTGCCTGCATGTTTATTTTTCAAGCACCGTAATTTTTGTATGTGGAAAATTAGCAAAATTAACGCAAAATGCACAGTTTGTATGAACATGTTTTGAAGGGATACTGTAAGTCTGTGAAACCCATGTGACTCCAGATGTAAGATAATCTGTAACCACAATACAGACTGCGAGATGTCAGCTGCAGTAAAATGGAAGCTGACCTGCTGCAAAACAAAGTTGTGGTTAAACTTCTTTACCGCTTGTAGCTGTTGGCTTTGAAAACAGGATGGCTTTACAGAACATATCGTTGTATCAGGATGCTGATCTTGCAATACTTTATTTCTACCAGTCCAAACCGCAAACTCTCAAAGGTTTGCACATTAGTGCAAAATATGTATATGCTTTTCTCTAGGTGTGCCCCACTAACGGAGTTATGGGGGCAATAATGCACTAGTTGTTATGGTGTTGATTTTGGAAGTTAGATGTAAATATTCCTGTATAATAACACTAAAAGCAGAAAACATTTAGTTTTGATATCCATGACTTCAGAATTTGTCTCGGTCACGATTACATCATTTGATGTAAACTAAATTTGATGATATGTAAATGATGAGTTATGCAGTCTGTCATTAGAACCAAACCTGGAAAAGGTTATGATGTATAATTATGTATTAAAATGTTATATTGTACTAATAATGTTTCCTGTTATTGTTTTTATTTTTTTAGACCTATGAGAGGCCTTTCAGGGTTGTGGCTCAAAATGACAACAGCATGATGGATGTGCTTGGGGAGAACCTGAGACCAAAACATGAGCCCAAAACTGACATTCAGCAACTGGATTGGACAAAGCCAATATTAAGAGAGTCAACATCCCAAGGGGACCAAGTGAGAGATCCGGAATCAAAACAAGAATCAACAACATTCAATAACAAGAGCCTTCTGTCGGAGGTCAACACCCCCTTCTCAAAGGCACAAGTTAAAAAGGTCACGGAAGGTTCATCTGGAAGTCTGTTTGCCTCGGAAATGACTTGCCCAGGTTCTGACTCACAGGCTACTTCTCCAGCTGATACAACAATGAGTGCAGAATCAAATATGTTGATGCACTCCTCTCTAAGCAAAGAAAGAGGTTTGCAGGAGGTGACTGAGCAAGTCTTTGGGAACATCAAAAGGAAGTATGGCAGAAGGACTCTGACCACCCAGAATGGAGACCTGCCCTGGGCAAAAAAGATTGACAAAGAGGGTGAGAAAACAGCTCAAGACAATATGAAGAATAAACTATTTAACTCTGAAAAAACTGAGACTCTGAGGGAGGAGGTAGAAAAATCAATGAAGAGGCCAGAGGGTGATTTCAAAACAATACCAACCTGTGTTCCACATCACACAGATGAACCTAAAATCAAAAAGAAGAAAAGAAGAAGATTAACTGAAGATAACAGTTTTCTGGAAGACATACAAGCCACACAGACATTAGAAGTGAAAGATAAGGCTGACCAAGGTGCTACCAAACCTAAAGTAGCAAACAAAATGGAATTGAGTACAGGAAAGCAATTTGGTCTAGATTCACAAATGCTGGGGGAGGAGAGTAACGCAGCAGGGCCAACTGCGGAAATTTCTGAGAATAGGCACAAGAAAAAGCAAGTTGGGGGATCACAATCGTTGATTGATCCAGAGAAGCAAGCCGATGGGTGGCAATCAAAGCTCAAGGGCAGATGGGTTTATTTGAAATCTAAGGGCTCTGCTCCCCACAAAGACCTTAATCCAGCATTGCCCATTGAAGAGCCACCCTCTGCTTTCCCCATTACGCCATCCAGCCCACTATACACCAACACAAACAGTCTGACAGTCATCACCCCCATGAAGAAAAAACGGGGTAGGCCTAAAAAACAACCATTACTTACTGTGGAGACAATTCACGAAGGAACATCAACCAGTCCTGTAAGTCCTATCAACCAGGATTCACCTAGCACTTCAAAGAGGAGGAGGAAGAAACATAATTTGTCCAAAATAATGCAGCAGGCCTTACATAATTCTTCAACTTTACCAGAGGTGAAATGTAAGAGAACAGGCCAGGTTGGTGTCCTTAAAAAGAAAACGACTAAGAAAGTGAAACTGGTTAAAATGCAGAGCATTTTGAATGAGCTTCTGTCCTCTTCGAACACCAGTAACCTGGCCTTGAAATCCAGTGTTCCGGTTTCCAGCGCCGTGTCAACTGTGGCATCGACAATTGAAGCCCGTTTAGGCAAGCAAATCAATGTCAGCAAACGTGGAACTATTTACATAGGCAAAAAACGAGGGAGGAAGCCCAAAGCTGAGCTTCAGACTCAGCAAGATGAGCACAAAGCCAATGATGAGCACTTGTTGCCTGTTTCAAGTCAGTTTGAGAACCTTCTAGTGCCTTCTAATTCATCATCAACAACCAGAATGCCTTCGCCCAGGGTCATGCAGTCTCTCTCAGCTCAGTCCTTAGCAGGTGGACTAGCACACCATGCCACCACAGAAACCAGCCAGCATGACCTGAAGACCATGCCAAATCTTCAACCCATCAGTGCTTTGCCCACAAAAACTCAGAAGGGCTTGCTTAGTAGTAGCTGGAAACTCTCTCCTCCAAGACTTTTGGCCAACTCTCCATCTCATCTGTCTGAAGTGGCATCCATCAAAGAGGTCACCCTGTCTCCAGTTAGCGAGTCCCACAGTGAAGAGACAATCCCAAGTGATAGTGGCATTGGTACTGACAATAACAGCACATCGGATCAGACTGAGAAAGGCCCAGCATCTCGTAGAAGATACTCCTTTGATCTATGTGGTTTTGAAGCAGCAGAGGCTGCTGTGCTGGAAGCTACAAATAAAACAACCAGAGGGCACTATCAGAAGCATGCAACATCAGTGGCTATGGAAAATTTTCTTGCTCAAGAAAGCCTCAAGAAGCAGAAACATCGACGGAAGCGAAAGGGTCTAACAAGTAGGGATGATCTTCAGTTTCTGGCTGACCTTGAGGAACTCATTAGCAAGTTCCAGGTCTTCCGAATTTCCCACCGCAGCTACAAATTTTACCATGAGAACTCTTACCCCAGCATTTTCCGCCTAAACTTTGACCACTACTACCCTATGCCCTACTACCCCTATGATCCTGTACACTATCTTCGCAGGAGCTCTGAAAAGTCAAAGAGAAGACGTGGCAGGCCAGCCAAATCAAGTGAACCTATAACAAAGATGCCTTTCATTCAAGGGTTTGGCTACTCAGCAGCCAGTGGCAATTACTATGCACCCTACGCAATGCCTTACACAGCTATGCCTCTTGCCACAAGTATGATGAACATGGGTTATTATGGGCAGTATCCTCCTCCTTTGTATCTGTCCCATGCACTTGGATCTTCAGGCACTCATCTCATGCGGCCTCCGGTTCCTCCACCAAAGTTCCACTCCAGCGGGTTGGCTAGCCTCTCTGCTGGCAGCAGACATAGGATGAAGAACATGCCCCATGAGATGTCTTCTCCCAGGATGGGTGACACCCATCATCCATCAAGCAGCTGTTTGGCGAGTGTCTGTCTCCACAAACGCAAACACAAGCATAAGCACAAACATAAGGAGGACCAGCACTCAGTCCCACAGAGAGAGAACCTTGGTGGACTCTTTAGTGGAGCCCTGCCTCTTTCTAAGATAAAGGACAAGCAGAGAAGCCAGCAAAGTACGGATACTTCATCCAAGACGTCCAGGAACTACTTTGAAGTAGACACGCTCTCATCGTTGTCCTTATCTGACTCTCAGAACTGTAAACATCCTCGAGAAGAGCCACTGAACAACTTCCTGAACATGTGCACTAAGCAACCACATGAACGGCTGCGAGCCAACCAAGATCAGCCATTGGACCCATTCAAGGGCCAGCACTTACAAGATGAGGGTTCTCACATCCGGAGTAGAAGGCATAGCTTGGAAGAATTTGCAGCATACAGTGAGGGGGGCATGGCACCTTTCCAGAATGACACAGAAGAGAGGATGAAGCAGATGTACTATTGTGGCAACACAGCCATCGCAGGTCAGGAAATCTTCGTGTTTTTTTGTTTTTTTTTAAATTAATACAAGAAAAATATGTGAAGTTGAGAATATTATGCCGAATTGTGGTGGGTTGAGGAGTGTGGTATCCTGCATAAAAATAATTTTTAAAAAACAAGAGTGAGAGAGAGCAAATATGCCCATTTGAGTACTTTGTATATTGCATTCGGAACATCTGGCAAGGCGGGCGTAATGCATGGATAGAGACAACTATAATTCACAAATTTTTCCTTCCTCCCTTTTCACCTCTGTTGCTTGCCAATGGTTTTCTTAGAAATATATTATTCACACATTTTGATTTACTTTCTACTGACATGCAATAAAAACCCTCTCCCCATATTAAAAGAGTTGGCCAGCAGCCAGCGTTTTAATGAATCCAGCCTACTCCAGTAGAGGGGAATTGCAAGCCCAAGGCTCAGTTAGATTACATTTTTGCTCCTTGGGGAAAATGAGAGGATGAGTCGCATACTGCCTTGCCTGTTCTTCCGTCCACTCCTATGAATTAACACTAAATTCCACACACCTTGGAACAGTAATAGAGCACGAAGGTGCACATCATGCTCACGTTTACACGTGATTTGGTTTCGGGATGTGTTTTAGTGTGTTTTGACAGGGTGGCCAATTACTAAACCTGTTTCTTGTCTGCCTTGACATGAGTGATACCAGGTGATGTTTCGTGGTAATTTCTAAGCAAATTTCCATCTATGCTCACCACTTAATTAAAATTAATCAGTTCTATTTGCTGCAGCCTCATGATATTACCATACATTCCCTCGGAAGACAATCATTTTGACCCTGTTTGTAACTCATTTTTCTTAATCTCAATTAAAAGCATTGGTGAACCCAACTGTGGTAAACCAAATACCACATTTATTACTAGAGTGTCTTTATGCTTGAGGAAGCAGGTCATTTTCATGTTTATTAGTAGCTATAATTATACATAAAACACCTATAAGCATATTTACTGCCTGATGGCTTCATGTAATTCCATGTAGTTTTTTACTAAGTAACTTGTATTAAATTTTACATATTTGGCGAAGGAAACGAAGTGGATGTAGTCATTTCAGTTCAGTGAGAAATATGACCCATTGGCAAGCTTTTGAAAGCTTCCTTGTGCCTCATGTAGCACTTTTCACATATGGCCCAGATTGAGCTGATGGAAACTGAATGTATAGATCTTTCAGCGTACTAAACTCTACTTACACAGGCCTGTTCGCTCTTTTAACTTTATACATCCTGATTTCCTCGGACATGAATTAGGCCTATCCTCTGCACTTTTTACTAGATCTTTATGAACAGTAAGCTGTGCAATGCATTTTTATAACAGTCATATTTCCTAACCCTGGGATTTTGCAATATTTATTCCATGCATTTGTCCTAACCATTTCCCATTTCTCTAATAAAGTTAAGAAAGAAACTCCATAAGCAAACGCAAAGTAGTGATAGATTTGACACTTTGTAATTTTTTTTTAAACACATTTAAAGAATGGTTCAGCTTTGAAGAATGGAATTTTGTTAGCGTGCTGATGGGAACGGGGCCTCCACCAGTGCGCCGAGACTGGAGTTGCGGGACAGCAGCAGGGTGAGGCCATAAATTGGTTCCACTAATGAAAACAGTATGTGCAGGATGCAGGTAGAGGTTTCAGAGGATAAATGAGTTGTGACGCTCCCTTTGAAAATGAATGTCTTTTTTCCTCTCTCCTTGATTTGTTGGCATTTGGAGAGACTCATTGAGGTTCCCAGTGATAAACCAGGGCCAAAGAGGGAGGGCTTTGCCATTCATGCTGGCCATTTATTACTTTATTGAAACCAAATGAGCAGCCTTCTTGACATGGGTTATTGACATCCACCCAAAAAAAAAAAAAAAAGGTTTTAGTATTCTGCTCATTTTTGCATGTTCCTTTATCCAGGGTTTAGTTAATGTGTGAACTTGATTTGGATTTATCTTCAAGAAACTGGCTAATTATATGTTGAACAGACATTGAGAACAAATATTATACTTAACAGTTATTCCACAAAATCGAGTCGTACGTGAGCTGATAGCCGACGAGGCGCGTAGCACCGACTCGACTATAATCCATGTATGGCAAGATTGAGTGGAATAATTATTTTATTCTATCCACATTCACTGGATTTTAAGAAAAAGAGCGTTTTTATTTTAATTTTTTGCCAATTTGATAAACAAAAACTTTTTATACAAAACATCCAACAAAATCATTTCCGCTTAGGCGGACTTCTTAAAAACCTATCGATGGCTGCACGAATTGACTTTAGGCTTGTTGTTTTTGTACAAAGTGCCGTCTTGCTGTCGTGCCGAGGTATAGAACAGCTTTCGACATTCATTGAATTCTTCCTTGGACATTTCAGTGATGTAATTTTCAAGCTTTTTTGAGCTTTTGAACCAGTCTAAAAAAAAAAATTCGATACATTTTAATGCTTAAAGATGAAGAATGTAAACAAACCAGCGAAAAAGAAAAGATACGTTCTTACCATCAAACACCTTTATTCCATAGTTTGTTGCTTTTTTCTTTTCCCTGAGTAGAGTTTTTATTTCGTCCTCGGTTGGTTCAGCAACACGCGCTGCCATTTTGTCTTTCTCTACTCACGGTATATGAGGTGATATCCTAGTAGTAGAGTAGCCAATCCGGTAATAGAGTAGCGATTGATTGCTCATATCCAGTGAATGTGGATAGAATAAAAAATATTATACCGTATGCATTTCTAAAGACAATTAAATGCATGAAACGAAGATCTACATTATCACACAAGGTGCTGGTAACCTTTGTGTCTTTTGTAATGTTGTATGTGCTCAATTTTGAAGTGTGAGTCAAGGCTTTTAGATCTTTTAGATGGAAATAAATGCATTTGCGCTGATCCCGGTCCAACAATGCAAACCGCTGGCAAAAGATCTTCCACAATTGTCTTATTTGTTTCCTTGGATGCCTAACCAGATGGACTCGCACTCAGCAAGAAGGAGAAAGTAAATGAGTGCAATCTCCAGAGACATGAAGGTCTAGGGGAGATTTTTTGATGCGGAACACACATTTTATGCAGCTTTGTGCTGTCTGAACTCATTTCAGACGAGGCTGCCAGAAACCCAACATTTCCTGTGCTCTGGGCTTCCTTCCAGGGCTCTGACGCAAAGTGGAGAGGCAGTAGATTAATCACTGATGTATCTGAGGCCACCTAGTTTATTACTCACACTTCCAGAACTGTCTCTTCAGTACAGAGGTGAACTCTGGGTGCTTGCACAGAGAGAGATTAGAGTGATGGCTCCATGCACGCTAATTAAACGCATGGATGTAGTTATGCATGAGTCAAGTGTTAAGTGCTTTGCAGTGCCATAATTCTTTCTGCTCATGGGATATAATTTAAGTGTATCTTTGTCTTTGGTCATTTCGATCAAGTCTGGTAGTGAAATGTATTTTGGATGCTTGTCACTAATTGATGTATAGTTTGGAAAAGCAGTGTTTAACTTGTGTCTAACACGTATGCTATTATTTACATTTGGCGCTGTGGATGTATGATTTCATCCCCTGGCCATCACTTGATCTGATATTTGATCTCCTATTTCAAGCTTTTTGACAGAACACGCCATTTTGCACTCTCTTCACGACAAATTTTCACCATCGCAGCTCTTTTCTTTAACAGAACTCGGCTCCTACAAGAAGAGGTGCAAGCGCAACGAGATCGAGGAGATGCAGAGTGACGTGCGGAAGAAGCACACATTCTCCAAGATCCTCACCAGCAAGAGAAGCCTCGACCACGTCAACAAGATCCTAAAGGTCAAGCGGCTCCAGCGGCAGGCCAAGACAGGCAACAATGTGGTGAAGCGGCGCAGGGGGAGGCCGCGAAAGCAGACACTTGCCTCCAATGAAGGCTTCTTGCCTCAGATGCCTGTGCTGGAAAAGTGCATGGACTTTCCCGGAAAAAGGAACCTCCACAGCAACCCGATGCTCACTCAGCCGGAGTTCTCCAGCCACGACTCTATCACAGATGCCATCGAGTCAGTGGTACACCAGGCCCGGGCACAGCCCAATCCGCAGACCCCACAGATGGCCAAGCCCTTCCCGAAATATCAGCCAGAGGAGCAGCTAGAGCGGCCAGTACGGCGAGGCAGGGGAAGCAGAAGGGATGAACCAGCTTCTCATTAAGAGTTTCATGAATAGTGCACTGTGAGTTTGACTTGCACTCCAACCTTTGGATAATTTCTAGGCATTATAGTTGTCTTTTCTTTTTAATCAGCTCTACTGAACTGTACTTCATGGGCATTCTGTCAGAATCATGAATGTGGTCTAAAAAGTGCCCCGCTTTCACTTTGTATATGCCATCACCGCAAGTTCTTCTTCTTTTTTTTTTTATTGGAAATGTTCTTGTGTTGAGCTTTTTACTCTCCCAAAGCCCATAAGGATTTTGAAACAATGGCTATAGCCATGATCTTACCAGCAAGTGTAAATGAAATTCTTTGAACTTCTAATACAGTACTGTGCACTTTTGGGGTTTCTTTGCCTTTTTGGTTCTCTCAAGTCAAAGCACAGTGATTACGATAAAGATCAGTGTCATGAAACTGATCAACTCTCTCACACACACACACACACACACACACACTTGCCTGCGCTCAGGTTTGTTCCGGGCATGAACTAATGGCAATACGTTGAATTGAATCGAATTGAATTGAATTGAATGAGACTCTTCTACTATCTTCGATGGCTATAGTTTAACTGTACATAGAAACGTACTCTACAAACATTACAAAGTGAAAGTATTTTAGATTTACCTGTACTGTCACCATATCAACTAGAAACCTGTACGATATTCAAATAATGTTTTAACCAAATACTAGAAATAGATGTGACGTACAAAAGCTTGTGTTCCAATGGAAATGAAACCTACAGTATTTATTAATCACACCATAACGAAGTGGATGCATCACAGATTGAAGGATTGTATTCGATAATGGCAGTGTGTAAAGTCAAACCTTCAAAAACCTTAGCTATATACGTTATACAGTATACTCCGTTCATCATGCATGAAAAAAAGAATCCTATTCTTGCATTTAAAAGCAACACAGCACTTACTCCAGTCTCCTTATACATATTACAGATTAGTATTACACATCGTCAGTGATTATTTTTATTCGAATAACCGACAATATCTGGAAAACTATTTTAGTAATATCAGTTATCGATGATTTCGATCAGTTGCTCGACAAACACAGTAACTGAGTTGCCTTTTCCAGAGTCTATTTGAGAACGTGCCTGCTCATAGTAGTAATATAAATTTAAAAAATAACGTTACTTTATTGCTTATAAAGTAATAAAATATATTGACATAACAGTCAGTATTAGATATCCACACAACCAAAGGTTCAGTCGTGTTGTAGTTCATATTATAGGTGGATTTTGGTTTAGGTGCGTGTAGAAAGTGTAACAGATGGAAATGTGTGGATCCGAGATGTTAGACTTCATTACTGTATACAGCTTAGCATCTGAAACCAGGCTTCAGTATAGTGCAGTGGTTCGACGCTCTTTTAGAAATGTATATTCACATGAAATGGTCGTAATGCAGAAAGCGCTGTTGTGTGGTTTATTTCTCAGTTGTTTCATATATGTGCCTTATGTTTGTCAATAAGTCCATAACATTTCAGCTACAGGGAACTACGAATGGCAAGAAATAATGTTGAACTTACACATATATTATTAATATCCACACACGGTCATGAATGTACATATGCCTGCTCTTTCTCCTGCTCCTTAGATCTGTTATTGTTTAGACGCACTTACGCAGATAAGATCAGCGGGGTCTTATTAAAATGATCTGCTTTCTACGTAGCTTTCTGACGTGAGATAACGGTATTGATTTGAATCCGAATCGTCTGTTTGTAAAACGAAAAGCAGAGGCCAAACTGTGCTTGCGACAATTCAAACAAGACCATAACACATATTTAAAAAAAAAAAAAAACAGATATAAAATGTCCTAACAAATATTCCAGCACCGGTTAAGCAGTTAAGGGTCATCACGATGTGTGTGTTCTAAATTACCGTGCATCGGGTCCTACTTGCAAAGTGACAGATAAAAAAAGACTCTTTTTTTCTCCCTTTGTTCAGTTCAAGTTGTCAAAGTGGTCTTATTGAAAGAAATCGGTTTACGGTTATTTAGCACAAAAGTCTTTTCGCACAAGTTCTAAAGTCTCTTTGAAGTTCTTTAGCACAAGATCATTAATCGTTATTATCAATACTTACTGATCATGTTTAAAGATGTTTGATGGATTTTTTTAAATGAAAGTTGCCGAGATTCCGATCGAAAACGAGCGACTGTATATCCGCACGCCGCCATCTTGAAACCGTCATGTCTGATGTCGCCCGTATGTTGGTCACCGATCCTCCATCCAAATTATTTAACACAGTACGTACCCTGACACGGCCAACTTCCAGGTTTGTTTTGTCTTTATTAAAGTGCTCAGCTTAAATTATATCATACTTACAATTTGATAAAGAATTAAGTCATTTTTATTCTCAGTGAAAAATTTTTTCAGTTAAAGACTTTGTAGCTTTATTACTCAAATACATATGAAAACAGTAATATGTGATATCAAATCGACTTTTAATTATTTGAGTAAGCTTTTAGGAATAGATTCCGCTCTTAGGGCGGCACGGTGGTGTAGTGGTTAGCGCTGTCGCCTCACAGCAAGAAGGTCCGGGTTCGAGCCCCGTGGCC
>JAODVO010000017.1:16262745-16274237 GCA_025400055.1 Notarius lentiginosus
CCTCGGCAGATAATATGGCCGCAGGCTAACGGCTAGCAGCTCCAAGTCCGGGCAACATAAGACTGTCTTTACGGAGATATGTCCCGGGTTACACCAGCGATTGTTCACATAAATGACGAGTCCCCCACCTTTGCCTTTCCCGCATGCTTTAGTGTCTCTGTCGGCTCTCACAGCAGTGAATCCCAGCAGGTGCACGTTAGCATCCAGTACAAGGTGTGTTAGCCATGTCTCTGTAAAAATAAATAAGCTTCTCTCCCGGTAAATTCGCTGGTTGTTCAGTGCAGATAGCTCGTCGACCTTATTCGGCAGCAAGTTCACATTCCCCATGATAACGGAGGGAATGGAGGGTTTGTAGCACCACCGGTTGTCTGCTAGACTAGCCTTTAGTTTAGCCCTGGCTTTGCAGCCCCTGGGTTTCCTCCTCAGCCCCGCCGGGATGGGGTGTCGTATCCCGGCTCATCCCATTGTTTTCAGGACCAGCAGCTACTCTCTCGAATAAGAGAGAAAACTGGCTCCTGGTTGTGTGTTAAAGTAAAAAATATCAAGGGATATGAAAAAAACCCCACACTATGTCTTCATAAGAAAAGCAGGAAGTAAAAAGGTGGAAAAAAGAGGTTAAAAGAACTAAAAACTACAGAGCTACTGGAGCGGCATCCGTCTCACACAGCGCCCCACTAGAGTCGGGCGTATGTATGTCGACTAGAGTCGACACTGTATGTCTCCAAACAGTGTCATAGCACAACTGTATGTCTCCAAATAGTGTCATAAGACAACCATATGTCTCCAAATAGTGTCATAGCACAACCTAATGTCTCTAAATAGTGTCATAGCATAACCTTATGTCTCCAAATAGTGTTATAGAACAACCTTATGTCTCCAGTGTCATAGCACAACCTTATGTCTCTAAAGAGTGTCATAGCACAACCGTATGCCTCCAAATACTGTCATAAGACAACCATATGTCTCCAAATAGTGCAATAGCACAACCTGATGTCTCCAGTATCAAAGCACAACTGTATGTCTCCAAGTAGTGTTATAGCACAACCTGATGTCTCCAAACAGTGCCAAAGCACAACTGTATGTCTCCAAGTAGTGCCAAAGCACAACCTTATTTCTCCAAGTAGTGTTATAGCACAACCTTATGTCTCCAGTGTCATAGCACAACCTTATGTCTCCAGTGTCATAGCACAACCGTATGTCTCTAAAGAGTGTCATAGCACAACCTTATGTCTCTAAATAGTGTCATAGCACAACCATATGTCTCTAAATAGTGTCATAAGACAACCATATGTCTCCAAGTAGTGTTATAGCACAACCTCATGTCTCCAGTGACATAACACAACCTTATGTCTCTAAAGAGTGTCATAGCACAACCTTATGTCTCTAAATAGTGTCATAGCACAACCTTATGTGTCTAAATAGTGTCATAGCACAACCTCATGTCTCCAAACAGTGTCAAAGCACAACTGTATGTCTCCAAATAGTGTTATAGCACAACCTGATGTCTCCAGTGTCATAGCACAACCTTATGTCTTTAAAGAGTGTCATAGCACAACCTTATGTCTCTAAATAATATCATAGCACAACCGTATGCCTCCAAATACTGTCATAAGACAACCATATGTCTCCAAATAGTGCTATAGCACAACCTGATGTCTCCAGTGTCAAAGCACAACTGTATGTCTCCAAGTGGTGTCATAGCCCAACCTTATGCCTTTAAATAGTGTCATAGCACAACCATATGCCTCCAAATACTGTCATAAGGCAACCATATGTCTCCAAATAGTGTCATAGCACAACCTGATGTCTCTAAATAGTGTCGTAGCATAACCTTATGTCTCCAAATAGTGTTATAGCACAACCTGATGTCTCCAGTGTCATAGCACAACCGTATGTCTTTAAAGAGTGTCATAGCACAACCTTATGTCTCTAAATAGTGTCATAGTACAACCATATGTCTCCAAATAGTGTATTAGCACAACCGTATGCCTCCAAATACTGTCATAAGACAACCATATGTCTCCAAGTAGTGTTATAGCACAACCTGATGTCTCCAAACAGTGTCAAACCACAACCTTATGTCTCCAGTGTCATAGCACAACCTTATGTCTCCAAACATTGTCAAAAGACAACGTTATGTCAACAAAATGTCAGCTCCATAAGACAAGACAAACTTTTGTCCTCAAACGGTCAGTCATAACACAACTTTCTGTTGACAAAACATGCCATAGTGTCATAAGACAAATCTCATCTCAACCAAAAGTGTCGTAGTGTCACAATCTTAAATCAGCCTTATGTCACTTGACTGTTACGTCATCTATTTATTGAGAAAAGGCTTTATAAATGGCTGTGTAGGTTTATGTCAACTGTTCTGAAAGGTTTATGTTCGGACACCACTGTTCAGAGTGGTGTCATGTAGCCACATGAACGCCACTCCGAAAACATTATCAATATAAAAACCCAGATTAGAACAGAAGCAAAAATAAGATCCCTTATGTCAAGAAATAATATTGTAGCCTTATGAACACCAC
The DNA here is from genome assembly GCA_025400055.1 of Notarius lentiginosus. Taxonomy (NCBI): domain Eukaryota; kingdom Metazoa; phylum Chordata; class Actinopteri; order Siluriformes; family Ariidae; genus Notarius; species Notarius lentiginosus. Next base: position 16,265,277 of record JAODVO010000017.1, read on the forward strand.
TTGTGCTACCAATAAGATGACCGAAATTACAACAACACCAAAAATAACTTACTCTGATGCCAACTAGGCCAGGATCTCCAGGTGGCCCCTCCTTTCCTTTCAGACCCATCTCTCCTTTTTCTCCTTGCTCACCGTCTACTCCCATGTCCCCCTTTTCGCCCTGTATACACCACCATAATTCAACCTGATTAAACTGATAAAACTATTCTAGCCTGAGGAATAACTGTGCATCTAATTTTGACCACATGCTGGTGTGATAAATGGATTTCTCTGACCTTGGTTCCATCAGGGCCACTCTGCCCGGCTTCTCCGCTGAGCCCGTGCTCGCCCTAAAAGGAGAAACATATTAATTATTACTGATCTGTATGAATGAGCAAGCACAAGCTGAATATTTCATGATCATCAAATTAACCTACTCTTATTCCAATTAAGCCAGGTTCACCGATGTTCCCAGGAGGCCCAACAGCTCCCTAGAAAATGTGTAACTGTGAACTTGTCATAGCCATAAGTTTATTAATCATTTCATTCTAAGCATGTAGAAATGACTGGGGTAGACAGTTACAATTAGTGAGCTAGAACCAGCAGTCCAAAGGCATCACAGTGTGAAGACTACTACTGCTGGTCATGCCTCATACCTCTATTATGGAACCAATTAGCTTTGAGCTTTGGTGCATATTTTCCCATACAAAAAGGTCAATATGATGAATTGACAGTGAGTTTAAATGGCAACATGCATAAATGTTTCACCTTCTCCCCAGGTTCTCCAGGTAAGCCCACTTCCCCAACTTTTCCAGGTAGGCCCTGTCACACAGATCAGGAAACAGCTTTCAAAAATCATCCTAGGAAACCACACTGAGATATACCAAACATTAGTTAATCCCGTCTGAAAGTGTTCCCTGGTGTGTTGGAGTGTTGCAGAAAGTGGGTAATTGGAAGCAGAAGGACAATGTGCTGAAATGCTTGTGAGTCACCATGTTTTAAATCACATCTGTTATACCATGAGCAAAGCCTGTAATAAGGTATCTAGTCTTGTTTGATACTGTACACTGGAATCAAGGAGAGAATGTCAAATGAGGCAACTATATAAAGGCATTAAAGGTGAACTGAAGGCAAATTTTTTATCAAAATTCTATTTATCTCATGTTATTAAACGTAGGAATGCATTTTTGATCGCTATTTTGTCACTGCTATAGCAAGTTATGAGTGTTTTAAATATGCTATGTAATATAGCAATCCATATGTCAAAGCAATGGCCGTAAACGAGATGCATTGAGACCTATGCGAGACATCGTAGGACGGAAGTAAAACGTACAGCGGAAATCAAAGTGACCAACATCTGCCAACATTGTCAAAAGACGCGTGCGCCCTCCTTCGAATACTGACAATCAAGCCGGAAGTTTTCCGTGTCCGAAATCGCTCCCTACTCACTATATAGGGCACTATATAGTGTGGACATCATTTTGTAGTGCTGTCCGAAACCTTAGTGAGGATTACAAGGGAAATGCGCTCAGTATAATATGTATTTATCACAAAAATACATGCATGCATTTATTATTTTTGAAAACCCACCAGCCGCCTGATCTGGCAAGTTTTAATTGCGTGACGGTAATGATGTAAATACCAGCGTGACGGACTCGTCCTTATCCTGTCATCTTTCCAATTCTTCTCTATTCCATGTTGGTTCGAAGTCGTATGGAATAATCTCCATGTCACGTACACGAGGGAGACGGATGTATGTGCAGAAGTATACAGTTTAATAAAGTGCAGAATATATATACAGTGAGACAATATATATATACACACAGGCAAACAATCCAAAACGGCAGGCTAGATCAGAAACAAGAATACAGGCAAAAGGGTCGGTTGAGGTGCAAACAGTATATCAAAGGCTAAGCGAGGACAAGAACGAGAAACAGGCACAAGGATCGTGAAACAGGAAATCAAGACAACAGGAAGAAAGGCTCAGTAATGCATACATGCGCATCGTAATACTTTGTGATGCAAATGCATCAGCACAGTCCTTAAATAGGCAAACACATCGTTCCTTAATTGAGCTCAGGTGCGTTTTGGTCACGGCATGCGCAGCCCGAGGCATGCCTTCAGGTGTCCGCGCCACAGCGCACAGGACTGACACTCCATCACCGATGAAGCTGGCAAATCTCGAAATTAATCTAAATCGGAATGACATGGCGATCTGGCCACTGTGTAAACAGTTTTCAAAATGGTGGCGCTGACACTTCACGTTTGAAGTCTCGCACAAGTCTCGTGAAGATCACGCGGATAAGTGACACCTGCTGTGGACCATACGAACTACAGTCAACATGTCTAAAAACCAAAAAGGCTGATAACCGTAATATAAAATGCCCTGTGTTTGTTATCGTGTATATGACAAATAAACATCTTGAATCAATACGAGTCACGATCTAAGGTTAATAAAACCAAAAACGTAACTGAAAACACGTTAAGAAATAAAGCAAGTTTAAAAATGACTTCAGTTCCCTTTTAAGAGCACTGTGAACCTTTTCACGATAACAGACCACTATTCTGGTCTCACTGTAGTAGGGAAACCCCTGTGTATCGTATATGTTGATTGGGTGAGAAGTCAGATTCCCCAGGATTTCCTACAACATAATTTAAATAAGCACAATGTTATTCTATGTTAATTATGGTTACGCGTCTTTCTTTCGGTAAATATCAGTGGATAGAATGTTACACAGTGGTGAAAGGGTTAAAAACAGGTACAACCAATCACCAAAAGGAAAAATGGTACTCGGCTAATAAAACTGTTTCCTCTTACAAGCTATTTGATTGAAAAAGGAATCATGCTACGAAGTTGCCCCTGAAGAATCCATTTTTGTTTTTCAGAGTGACTTTTACAAAACCATCTTGTCCCCAAAGTACGTGTCTGCCCTTTCAAAAGGCATAAGAATACAGTTCTAATGGAAGAATAAACCAGCTGTGAGTTGGACAGTTGAATTAGCTGTTCTTTAGCTCACCTGGTGAAGCGCACTTTGCAGATGGCACACTCATAGGGCTTCTCTCCGGTGTGCGTGCGGATGTGGCGGGGTAGCTTGCCAGCACCCTGGATGACCTTGGAGCAAATAGGGCACTTCTGGAAGGCCTTGGAGCGCATTTTTCTCTCACCACTGGCGTTCCCTGTGCTAGGTTGGCTTCCAGTTCCTCTACCTTCTCCACCTTGCACTGAGGCCCAGACTGGAACGGTTGCCTCTTCACGCTGCACACTGTTAAAGTACTTCAAGTAAAACTCAACATCAGGCTCCTCTCCGTCAGCGCCCTCGTTTTCAGCCCCAGCTGGTCTCTCCTTCTGCCGCTCTATAGAGTCCATCATCTGCTGCAGGAGAGCACTGGCAGGCCCTCGCTCCACCTCGTGCTCCACCTCTGCTTTGCGTTCTGCATTGGGCTCGGACTGATGGAGGTAGAAGTGTCCATTCTGTGATGATGGGGCATAGAAGTGCGAGAGCCCTTCAGTGCCATTCCCTTGAGCCCACATCAGCACGTCCTTGGTGTCCTGCTGCTCATCAGGGTCATCCTCCGGGTCTGGTGGAGGGTGCATCGCCAGCCCTGGGCCTGGGGGAGGGAAGTAGTTAGACAGCCTGCCATTGCTGTCAGCGCCGTTGCGATGGCTAAAGTGCAGGTGTGCAGACATGTCCCTGAGCTCTGGCGTACTGCAGCTGCTGCTCCAGTGCGCCCCTCGCTGGAAGAATTCCAGGTACTCGCGTGCGCGCAGCCGGTTGCCCTGCTCTCGGCTGCTCCGCCCACACTCTCCGTCCTCCTCCAGCTCATCCTCTCTTCGCTCGCTGCCCGACTAAGGACAGAAAGCAGGGCTGTAAGGTTATAGTTCATAACAGCCATGCTTTTTTTTTTGTAGAAGTTAAAAAGTACTTACATATAAGGACATGAAAATGTACACGCTACTATCTCTCATTACATGTGTAGTGTATGCACGATGTTTGCCCTATGAACAAAATATTTATTACATTTCTATGTACACTGCAACCCTGCACTCTTTTACTAGGAGCATTCGTATATAACGAACCAAGTTCATGTCCGTCACCTTTAATGACTTCGAGTCAGAGTCTTCAAAAAAAAAATCATCACTGAGCCATGTCCTCCTCTTCCCACCAGAGACAAACAGTAAGTAATCAAGTCCACAGTCAAGTTGACAATACGTGTTAACGTCATAAAAGAAAGGCTTAACAAACCTCGCCTAGGTGTCAGTCACTAACAATTATCGAGAATGGCAATCACTGACTTTAAAAAAAAAATCTCCTCAAAGGACTTTATTATGAGCTAAAAGCAGTTTTACTCGAGTCTTTACTCCATAAGTGCTGTTGTTGTGGCTACTCGTAAAAGTAACACGCTCTCTGTCTGTCAGAAAATGCAAGTGATAGACGGATATAATCGCTGGAAGAGTTTTATTGAAAAACATGCTGGCATATAAATCCAAACCAATGATCAAAAATCAGAGTCAAGAAACAGGCAACGGTCAAGCGAGGCACGGACAGGATATCAAAAATGTAGGCTAAGGGCAAAATACATAGAGTCAGAAACCAGAATATCAAAACAGTGTTACAAAAGGCTTGGTAATGTGAGACACTAGGTACAGCGTGTATGCTTCGCAAAGTCTGTGTGTCGTGAAAGTCCTTATAAGCGTATGCTGTGATTGCACTCTAATCCGGAACAGCTGCATGGTAATTAGTCCTAATGGCACTGCGTGCATGTACGTGAGTCACAGTTCGAGGCATGCCGCTGCACGCATGGACGTGACACCGTCAAAGACAGACTTATTTCCTTGGTAAATATGTAAGTGAATTAAGTGTAAATATAAATTAAAAACACAGCTGGTCTTGTTTTACGTAAGAGTGAGTGCTTGATGTGACAAGTGGGTCCATTTCAGTATTACGAACTAAAATATAAAAAAACCTATTTGCTTAAAATTCACTAAAGATAAATCTAAGGGCAGTTATTGAGGCGGTTAGTGAATATTTATGCAAATAGAATTCTAAACCCACAAATATTTATAAATTAAGCTCTAAATCTATAAAATGTATCCGTTCAAAGAAATAACTACATTTTCAGGAAAAACAACATGTTTTCAATTTCCATCACATAAGTCAGGCATTTTTAACATTTAAATCCAAATGATGGTTACTACTGACCCATGGCCTCATTTCTACGGAGCCCCTCTGGTGACATGGGTGGGGAAAAAAAAAATTCCGTGGCCACGAGTTAATAACGTGTGGGAACGAGATCCTATTCCGTGGCCACGACTTGTTTAATCCGTGGGAGCGAGATGATTATTAGGTGGCCACGAATTAATAACGCGTGGCCACGAGAAGTGTTAGTCATTTCATCACTGAGACTGTTGACTTTCTGGCATCAGTAGCTTCAGCCGCAAATATGGACAAGTTTGATCTGATTTCGTTTTATTTTAATCTAGGAATGAATTATAATGATATCCTTAAATCACTTGCAGTTAGACATGGAGTAATTCTGAGCAAGAGACACGTAATTCGGCTGCTCATCAGGCTGGAACTTGAATCATCTCATAGCCACGCATTATTAATTCGTGGCCACCCAATAATCATCTTGTTCCCACGCATTAAGCAAGTCGTGGCCACAGAATAGGATCTCGTTCCCACGCATTAAGCAAGTCATGGCCTTTTTTGTTTTTTACCCATGTCACCAGAGGGGCTCCGTAAGAATATGCACTTTAAGGTGGCATGAAATTCAATAATTAACCTTTGACAAGGCATACATGTAAAAAGCGAACAGCATTCCAGATTACTACCTCATGAAGCTAGTGAAGATAATGCCATTAGTTAAGAATGTCAGGGTGCAGGCACAGGGGACAGCAGGTGCATCACAAACTGGCAGCCAAATCGAGAGCCAAAAGACAAAGTCAGGGTCAAGCAGGGTTCGGTCAATGTGCGAACAATTTCTCAGAGAACAGGTGAAGGTTCAAAGTCAGAAATCAACAGAAAATAGGGTTGAAGTCAGGAACTAGCATCAGTCTTTGGTATGATCGGGTACAGAGACACAGAACAATACTTCACAATGCGTGTGAGTGTTTGCTGTGCTTAAGTAGAGGGACTAATTTCTGGGAGTATGGGAAACAGGTGTGCCCTTAGTATTCCCGAGAGGAGGGGTGCTGTGGCACTTAGGAGATGTCATCTGTAGCAGCCATGTTTGGATGCCACTCCAAACTCAGATTTTCGGTGTTGTTATTGACAAAGAGCCTTTGACTGGATAATTACTGCAGTGATTTAATAAAGATAATAGTGTACAAAGCTGTCATCAAGGTAAACAGTGGCTTCTATGAAAAATCTAAAATATGAAACTTTTTTTTTACACTTTTTTGTTTACCACATAATTGCATACATGTTCCATGTGTTATTTCATAGTTTTGATGTCTTCAGCATTGTTTTACAATGTAGAAAATAGTTTAAATACAGAAAAAACTATGAATGAGTTGGCATGTCCAAAGTTTTTACTGGTACTGTCTTTGTTAAAATACAAATACAGTGGAAAATTATAGGTATGGGATTATATCACTATCAGGCACTGGATTGGATCACTGTCAGTCAAAAAGCTTTTTCTTGTGTACAGCTAAGTCAGTTAGTAGCCATGTTTAGTGACAAAAAAAACCTTGCTTCTGAGACTAACCTAAATTGTCAGCAATTTAGGCGATTGGTATTGTATATAAAATGTATTAATTAAATTAACCCTATAAGTCTATAATTGAACTCACTATAATCGAAGTCACTGCATCCTTTCAAATTCAAAGTAACAAAAACGGCCAACAACCCAAACAAATAAAATAAAAAAAATATATGGCCAGAGTACTACATTCAGATGACTGTAATACTTCAGACACTTCAGAGGCACTTTTCTCCACTCTCTCTCACTCTCAGTTTTTTTTGTTGTTGTTCCTACCCCCAGATCTATCCAGGTGCAGTGGAGTTGATGCAGGTCATTGAGGAGTTCATACACATTGTCGGTCTAGGCATGAAGGATTTCCACAATGCATACTTGATGACTGGAAACCTGGGTAAGGCCTTTGAAAAGTCATCAAAATCATTAATTTAAAAGATTAGTGGATATATTACTGGATATTAAGTCTTAAAAGCAAACTACACTGCCTTGCCAAAGAAAGGTCACCATTTTGATTTAAATAAGCAAAGAGTTAAGAGCCTTTGATTGTATAATTATTGCAGTGATTGATATGTTTCAGCTGGCAACAATTCTTTTAACTCTAACAGATGCAGTGAGTAGTTTCTTATTTCTTAACCAACCATGTTGAAAGATGTATCCCGTGGTCATGTGTCTGTGTTTCAGAAGGGTCAAATTATTGGCCTGCATCAAGCAAATAAATCAATGAAGGATATTGCTGAAATTACTGGATTTGGATTAAGAATGCATTATTAAAGCCTTGAAGGATAGTGGTGAACCATTAACTTCATAGAAGAAATGTGGTCAGAAAAACAATTTTGACCGACCATGATTGGAGCTCACTTAAATGCTTAGTGAAATCAAATCATAAAAAATCAACTGTAGAACTAGGCTATGTTTAAAGGGTACCCACAGCAAAAATAAATAAACATAGGCTAGAAATATTACATATTTTGCACAACTGTATTTTGACTACCATGTATTGTCACACTGTGTAGCGTAACGCAGTTTTAAAAGTCTTTTGTTTTCCCACTTACTTAAGGGTGCAACCATATTGACATTTTGTGGGCAGTGTCAAAGGTCAGCATGGCATAGAATCATTGATAGGTTTCCTGTATCTTGACTGGCTTGCTGCTCCTGACACCATGATGTAGCCAGATGTACAAATCACTGTTGAAAAATGGCAGAGTGCAAAGCCTATGGTTGCAAAAATAATAAACATGATAATAAGGGAAGCATTTTTTTCTGTGTTCCCTTGCCAACAACTGAACAATGTAAACGAATTGCTAAACAGTGGTTACACAACTTGGGATCAGGTCACACCTTTAGAAACTCTTTCCTTTGGTAAAAATTCTGTTGTTTGTGAGTACCATTTTGAACCCAACTGCTTTGAAAGGAATCTACAGGCCAAGCTCTTGGGCTATGCAAGAAACATTAGATTCAAATCCAATGCTGTACCAACAATATTCCAACACCATCCATGGAAAAGGGATTCAGGTCATGCAAGTTGGTTAACTAGAATAATTTAGACATTCAAAGCTAATATGTATGGGGCGGCATGGTGGTGTAAGTGGTTAGCACGGTTGCCTCACAGCAAGAAGGTTCTGGGTTTGAGTCCAGTGGCCGGCAGGGGCCTTTCTGTGTGGCATTTGCATGTTCTCCCCATGTTAGCATGGGTTTCCTTCAGGTTCATTGCTTCAGATGGGTTAAATGCAGAGAGGAATTTCACAAGCGTGTGATGAATAAAGTTGTTCTACAGTGGATATAAAAAGTGTGTGCACCCCGTTAAAATGATAGATTTTTCTGATGTAAAAAAAAAAATGAGACCACGATAAATAATTTGTCAGTCATGCTGTCGAGAGTGCCAGTCCGAACCCAGCTACAAACGTGGCTGCTTAGAACTACAACACCCATGAACCACAGCACCCTCTATCACCTGTTTATTAAATACTCCTGTCACTTGTTTCCTGGTTCATCAGTCCCTACTATATAAACACCTTTCCCACTCTCACTCGATGTGAAGTATCGTTCAGTGTTCATTCCTGTCATATGGAGTCTTTATTCTACTGCCTGCTTTATTGTGTTCTTGACCCTTGCTCTCATATCTTTCTTGTTATTCTCTAGCCCTGTCTGCATTGCCCCATCTACCGATCGATTGACCCACACCTATCCCATGACCTTGATTTTAGTCTTGCATTTTGGCTTTGTTTCCAGTTTGCTTTCCCCGCTCTCCCCTGCACATACATCCATAAGTGCCTGCACCCTGAC
>JAODVO010000017.1:18308349-18321024 GCA_025400055.1 Notarius lentiginosus
GGCGGGGTTGTGCAGGAGTTTGGTACATTTTTGTCTGTGTTTGTGTACACGCAGACAGAGGAGAGCTGTGAAAGATGACAGAGCCGACTTGAAAGAGGCTGAAGGAGGTGTGTGTATTGATGTGTGTACGTGGTTATGAAGACAGTATGACTCCAGTCTTCTCATCCATATGATCCACATGGAGCTCTGAATCTCGCTGCACTAAGAGTATGGCGGAGGTTTCATTCGAAATAGCACTGTAAAGTACTGAAGGAACCTCCTGTTTGCTCCTACGCCCTCTGTGTCACGCACATGCATGGTACTGGGTGGTCTGAAAAGTCAAAACTCCTGGCCTTTCTCGTCACTATGTAATATCACCAGTGATGTCCAAGTGTCTTCAATATGCACACTTATGGGAAAGGAAGAGAGAGAAGAAAAGGAGCAGATAAGAGAGATAAACTTTGAGAGAAGGATTTGTTTCAATATTGGATCACACCTTTATGGAGAAGCCTGAAAAAAAGATACAGCTTTCTTTCTTCCTCCTCAGTGGCATACACATATGTGCTCACTGTGAATGTGAGCATCCAGTAATTAAAGATGCCAGGCTCATATTCGAGGCCATATCTGTTTGTTGTTGTTGTTTTATTTTATCAACTCTGCAAGTGAAATAAAATCTACCACACATCCCAAATATAACCTGGAAAATTGCTCTCTGAGATCCTGATTTTATGGTCAATCCAAATCCTTGGCAAAACACACCCAGGACCGCAACTCTTATATGTTCAGCCTAGTGTGTTTGTCAAGTGCACTCCTCAGAAAGGGAAACTCGAGGTCCCACCATGAAGCAATGGCATGTCACAGTACTATCGTAGTGCTGGCTAATGCCCAAGAAATGCTGAAAAATAATAATAAAAAAAAAAAACAGAGATGCTGAAGGAAGTGTGTGTATGTGTGGGTGTGGGTGTGTGTATGTGTGTGGGGGGAATGCTGAAATATTTTCCAGCGAATGTAATTTATCTTTGTCAGTGGGGGCAGCATAGCCCTGTCACTCTGTAACATCCTCTGGTGGGAGTGAAGGAGGGGGACAGAGGGTCCTCTGTGTCCCAGCCAGGAGCAGCATCCATCTGAAAAGCTATGAGATATTTTTAGTAGATCCTGTCTCCACAATGGGCTTGAAAGGTGGAGGTCCTCGAGACGCTTTTTCAAAAGGGGTCGTGACGCAGTTATTTTATCACGCACTCTACTCATGCTCTTGTTAGCCAGCATTGAAAAACACTACAGTAGCTCTACTGGGACAAAACACGACGAGCATGAATCACCATCTCACTCAGTTTGAGAATAGAGAGTTAAAGGGTAAAGTTTTTGTTCCATTCGTGGTTGAGTTTTAGGCAGCACGTGCACTGCATTAGTTCAGCCTTTCCTGTGTTTTTGGAGCACACACCTGTATATATTTCCACAATCATCTGCACCTTTATCAGCGGTACTCTTGCCATCGAAGCACGGGGCTGAAGTGGCAAGAGAAAAGGATGCGCAGCAGTGGACGTGCTCTGTGAGTGGGGCAGAAGAAGGGAGTGAGAAAGAAAAGGAAGGAGGGAGAGAAAGAGAGGAGAGGCATGTGAGGGGCTGGCGTTATGACACTTCATGCCTTTGTGTTTGGGGTGGCTGCTGTACAGGGCCCTTCAACAGGCTGTCACCTCGCGGCCCATCAAATGAGCCTGCTCCTGCTCCTGCTTCTGCTTCTCTCCTTCAGGCTGCTTTAGCTTAAAATCTGCACACACACACACACACACACACACACACACACACACACACACACACACACACACACACACACAGAGCAACTTTAATTTATACTGAAAATAATTTATAGGAATTTTTCCTGGAAATCTTTTAAATCATTATAATTGTTTTACTTACGTAACTCAGTAGAAGTTATATGAGATTTTCTCTCTTTTTTACTTGAACATGTTCAAAACTGAGGAATGTCAATACAATGAGCAATGCAGCGCTATAATAGTGTCATAAATGACTTTTCTGATAAATTATCATCTGTACTTTTATAACATTAATTAACTTCATTGTTAAGGGAACAAGTAGCCGATTAGATGTTAAAATCTATTTTCCCGGCTTTTGTTTTACTGTAGTCTTTTGCAAATAGAAATATCCTTAGATTCATTGTTGTTGTTTTAAAAAAAAATTTTTTAATAGGACGCTAGTGTTGGCACTTTGTTAGCAAACAAAGTAAATATTGTGCTGTATATCATGCATTGTGAAAATGTCTCTTCCTATGTGACAAACATCTGCGTTTCCATTATAGGTGCCTCATTTAAATGTAATACTTTCCACTTTTTTGGATTCAGAAAATTGCTGAGGAAGAGAGCAGGCCCTTCACGGTGTGGACTTGACTCGATCAGTGCTGACTTGCACTCTGCCCTTCAAAACCAAAAAAAAAAAAGTGTTTTCAACACTTAGCACACATTTCCTTGTCCATCACTTATTTCTTTGCTTTGTCTAACCGTGTGATGGAAATAAAGTGGGCAAATGGCTTATTATAGATGTCTCCCTGAGTTTCTTTCTTTCTCTTTCATTCTTTCCTTCTTGTCCGCAGCACCGCGTGTTTACTTTGATGTATGACTTTTCTTCCAGTAGTTCCTCCAAAGTGCAGCCAATGATGTCATTAATTTTATTACAGATGCACTGTCTGGAAAAGGAGAGAAGGAAAGAAGGGGGGAGAGAGAAAGAGAGAGGAAATGTGCAGTGCAGAGTTGTATGCATAATGAATGAGAGGAGCACTTCATTTGAAACTTCAAGGTTTGCTGGGAGAGCAGCGAGGAGAAGAGAGAAGAAAGAGAGTGATTAGAGAAGGAAAGACCAAAAGAAAGAAAGAGAGAGAGAGAGAGAGATGCGAAAGCGAGAGGGACCTTCCTTCTCTCTGAATGAGTGGACTTGCGGGGGTGGTTGTGTTCACCTGCAGCTGCTCTTGTAGGCCCCAGTGGAAAAACAAATAACCTTGTGTGGTTATAACTGTGTATGTGTGCATGTGTATGCGTGTGTGTTCAACCCTGACAAGCGGAGAGCTCCTATGTCAGAGTACAAGTAACACGGGCGTGGTATTAAGCTTGCTAGCTTGCCTGCGGCCCAGACGTCCTAAACAGCGCTGTCCCGGCAGAAATCGCTCAGCCATGAGATTGACTTTTCTCCCCTCGTGATCGCCCACACTTGGCTCATCCCATGTGCGCTACCTGTGTGAGCTCACAGTATTGTTGAGTTAAAATGGTCGCTGTATTATTTTTGGACCAGAGCTGTGAATAGGTTTATAAATAGCAGAGGAAGTGAGGGGATACATGCCGAGACTCTGGCTACCTTAGCAGTTCCACTGACATCCAGCACCCGTGTGTCTCTCTCCCTCTCTTCCTGTTTCTCACTTGCTTCATTTGGTGTAGCTCCTTTTATACAGATATGTATTCTACAGTTTTTTTTCCCCAACCACGATAAAACACCCTTGCATGCGTTGAAAGAGGTGTTAATAAAGGCAAGCAAAGTTCTTGCGTAGATGCAATCAGTTCCATGTCCACAACATGCCTTACTTTTATACATAAATTATTTGTTTTATTTCTTCATAAATTCTGTGGACTGAAATATGTTTGCTAAGTTGCTCACCCACTACCTATACACAACAGGTCTGGGTGATATGACAATATGCTGCTGTTATTGCAAGAAATTACATCACATTATGTTTTTGCGAACGCATTGTGAGGATCCCGTGCATATGTAGAGCACTGCAAACTTCTTAAAGAGTTTTCAGCCAGGTGTACAGCGCGTGAAGGCAACAAGCTCATGAATAAAATATTATGAAGCTGATTAAACATATGGTCCTTACAATTTGGCACTACTTTGTTGGTGCATTGCGTGTTTTGCAACTTGGTGGCAAGACTTAGTAAAATCAAAGGATGAGATACACATGAAGTATTGGGGGAACGTCTACAAGCATTGTTTTGTATTTTTGTTGTCTATGCCCACCCCAGGAAAACAGAGTGACAGAATATGATGTAAGATTTGTGTTTTTCCTCTGAGGATATTTTAAGGTGTGGCTTACTATTAATATCTAAAAAAAAAAAAAACCCAGCTTTGTGAGAACATGATTTTGTTGCTTTTTCAGTAGTCTAGCATGTGGGTGGTGCTGAGAATTGAATTAATGGTGTAGTGTGATTGAACGTGACTCTGGAAACGTCCTCACAGATGCATACGATCTGTATGTGTCTCCTGCAGGGATGATCTTTAGACCAGTGAATTATAAGCCAGAAGGAGAGAGCGACAGTGATGGAGATACAGAGTGGACAGAGGCCCTGCGCCTACTTCCTGTCAACTTTGAAATGAATACATATGAAATATAAATACATACACACAACATTTGGTGTATCGTTTCAGATCATGTCTCTGCTTTTGAGGGAAAGAAAGTTTTCCTGAATCGTAGCGATTGAGATACTTCCTCTGTGCTCTGTCATCTGAGGCCTAATCTTACTGAACTCGTGCATCTTTAACAATAAAAAGAAAGTGTCCTCATCAGGCTCTATTGCATTTTCATTGTAATTAGGCAGTATTTTAATCCTCCCACCGCCTCAGCCATCTATCCATCTCACTGTCTGACTCTTTCTGTGTTAATTAAGCAGGTCTCTTGCAGAAAGCACATGATTTTTCTTACCAGTGAAAGTGCCTTATTTTCAGTTTTTTTTTTTATCAAAACTCAGCCATGCAGCATGTTGATGACCCATTTCTCAGATTGTTCAGAAAACAAGAGCAATGTGAAATCCATGGGGATTACCCTACACGACAGAGCACGTGCAAGAGAGATAGTGAGTGCGATAGAAAGGGGAGAACAATTGTTCATTTTCGGTGGGACGTGGATTTGATTTATTTCAATTGCCCTCCTCTTCCTTCTCAATGCTACATAACCCCCCCCACACACACACACGCGTGTGCGCGCACACACAAAACCCCTGCATCTCCCTCCTCCACAAATGTTAGCACGGATTAGCTTCCGCTGTTGCAATAGCCCCCTCGGTTAATTACATGTGTAATGAGTTGTTTATTTGGGATAATGCGCAGCAGGAGCGCTGGCCCAAACGCTGCAGCCAGGAGCAGACCCAGGCACACTGAGGCAGAGTGAGGGATATATTGGAAAAAAGGACGATAAGAGAAAAACTGGAGGAGAGTTATCATTGGGGGGGTCGGCGTGAGTAGTCTCTCTTGCATTCTCAGTCCCTCCTTGAGTCAAACGACCTCAGGACTTTTCTCAGGGTGGAGAAACACAGAAAAAAGGAGGGCCAATAGCTCGGAAAACACACTCATGTCAACAAAAAGGGAAAGCAAAGTTCACAGAAGAGGGAATGAGGGATGTGTGCCCAGCAGTGGTGTAAGGGAGTGGAAAAGACTGTGGGTGCGAGTATAGATGAGGGAGGGAGGGAGAGAGAGGAAGAGAAGGGAGAGACGGGTTCTGCTATCATTAGCCGAAGGGGACAGGCGAGGTTATGTGAACGGTGCAGCTGGAGAGGGTGCAGAGGGAATTGGTGCATGTCTCTGTGCTGAGTGGCTGAGGCCTTGTGAACCAGCTTCCCTCCCCCTTCTACGCAGCCTGCACTTTCCCAAAGCAACCCAAAAAAACAAAAAAACAAAAAGTAGCAAAGATGGAGAGGATAAGCTTCTGGAGCAGGATCCAAAACACACATACATACACACTTGATTTATACACCATTGGCTGTAGGCACTTGCCTCTCCTTGTTTTCTTTCCTTTTCTTATCAGCCAGATCAAGAAACCCACAGTATTCAGCAAGAGCTAGTGATTAGCGTCAGAATAACAGTAATTAGAAGGGTCATTATTTTTGATACCCTCCCCCAAACAAAGATGCAGTAACCTTCTTTCTCTTTTTTTTATTTCAACTGAAAAAGACTTTAGGTTTTATTATTATTATTATTATTATTATTATTATTATTATTATTATTATTATTATTATTATTATTCGTCCTGCTTTGCTTTATGCCTTTTTTTTTTCCACTGGGCCATTACAGAGAAAATGAACAAGAAGCACAAGCCAGACTAATCAGCACAGAGCGTCAGACAGGCTAAAACACCCAAACTTTCCTTGTCACCCTTTTGTGATCTCATGCAAGAAAATAGAAAGGAAAAAAAAATACATGCCTGCCACAGCTGCGAGATACAAGAAACACACTGCAAAGGAGGCTATGCAAATGTGCACAGGCACACCACCATATCCAACAACATGGAAAAATACGTACACATCACCCATCATATTTCACAAGATACTCCTACAAAAAGGAAGAATGGATATAAAAGTGATATAAAATATGTCATCGAAGTGTTTTATTTGTTCAGGAGGAGGCTCTTGTAGAAGAAGAGGTAAGAAGGTAGGAAGTAGGACTTTAACAGCAATGATGATGTGTTCTCTGACAAATGTTTCAAGGAAAAAAAAATACACCATACAGATTTTTCAATATCAGTCAGGTCATGCCTCGTTTGCTGTATGCAAAAAAATAGAAGGGCTGATAGATGGGGTATGTGTTAGTGATGCTGAGGTTTGAAACAGACTCACTTTGCGTGTAAGTGTTGCTCAACCCTCTCTCCACTGTATTTCGGTGTCATTCTGAAGTGTTAAACATCAACACAGTGCATCAAATCCAGCCAGTGTTGCTCTTCTCCTTGCTTCCCTCTTGAGCCTTTAGTTTTTTTTCCTTTGAAAGTTTGGGCCTGGTTGATTCGCCACAGCTGTGTGGACTCTTTAATCAGATGCTATCTTTTTGCCCGTTTACCCCACCACCCTTTCACTGTCATTCCCCCCACCCCGCTTGTAGGCTTTCCTCTTCCCCTAACGCATTTTAATTGGTTGCTTTCTGTGACAAATTATGAGGGCTCGCTTTGATGAGGTCGGCCCGAGTTGTTGCCAGGATGGAGCGCGCCCGGCTTTTTTGCGGCATTTGCTGACTTCTCTCACCACTACAAACACACTGTGGAGTGGAGAGGAGAGAAGGGAGGAGGGTATGCCGGTCCCATAATGAAAGACTAGGGATTGGGTTAGCCCTTGGGGGATGCCATATTCCTTCCTTCACACTTTACACCCTGGGTCTGGACGTATCTATGCCTTTCTTAGAAAGCCGAGAGTAGTTTTCTGATTTTTTTTTTTTTTATTGCATAAAAGCTGTGTTATGATCTGGCTTGGCCAATGATGAATAATGAGAATGATGACATGAAGAGGATATGGGCTTAACTGACTTTTTTACATCTTCCCTCATCATCTAATGGACAGGAAATTACATATTGAGAAGAGCCTCACACACACACACCAATTGAGGCATTGAGGCACAGAGCAAGAATAGAAGGACATGAGGAGGAAAGAAAGAAAAATGGCAGCCATGTTGCTTGTTTAGACAAACCCCAACTGTAGCAATCAGAGTTAAATGATGCGAGAGATCAACAGCACAGCAGTGCTCTCAACAATCAGCCCAATCAGCTTGTGGTAATGCTGAAATGACTGTGACATCATGTCGGAAAACAGGAGGTGGAGGGATGACTGTATCGCTTTTTACAGAAGAAGAGTTTACACCCTCTCTTTCCATCCTCTCCTCAATCTGGGTTACTTCATTTCTGTACAGTGCTTTGGGACTGAAGAGAAAGAAAGATAAGAAAAAAGAAACGCTCAGGTTGAACTTATGAAGGACATCCTTACTGAAGTGCCATGCTTTCGTCTCTCTGTCTCACCTTTTCTCAGACAAAATGTCTGTGGCGATGGATTCAATTTCTAAGAACGACCTGTGACTTGATGATTAGTTTGTGTGTTGGACGTTTTGGCCTTGGATGGACATATTTGCACACTCCAATTTGAAATATGTGACAGTCAGAACCTGCTGCAAAATTTCTGAAAGTCACATCATTTGCTTAGAGAGGCAAACAGAAAGCTTAGGCTTTCACTGATAAAGGAGCAGGTGTTACAGTTACTCAGTTAAAATGCAACTTAAAACTTTTACGATTATACCGGATTATACATTTAATATAAATTACAGATCACATGGAAGAGATCTTATATAACTCAGGAATGTATGTCTAGTATTGGCAGATTTATTCCAGATTTCGTTACTATAAATGTACTGCAACTAAACCAAAACTTCTGGTAAAAAACTCTTTTACCATCTTTACTGAATTACTCAATAGGGAAAAAAAAAAGAACTGTGAAATCACTGAACATGCTGATTGATAGGGATAAAAGAGGAGGTTGCTTAACTTCCCTTTTCACCCTCTCTCTCTGACTTTTTGGCCAGGAATCAGAGAGAAGAAGAAAAAAAATCTCAATTTCTGTAAAACACTTCAATATCAAGTGCCTCAGTGGCTTACTGTACATATTTGCCTCATAAAAAAACAAAAAACTGAAGAGAAGGATCTAAAGGGGAAAGAAAAAGAGGAAAAGAAGAGGCAGAAGTGAGAAGGAGGTGTGTTGGCACCCGCTCTCAGTCTCTGAGCCACTTTAGCCTCTGGGCTTAATTGAAGCCAGGAGGGAGCGTTTAATAATTGCTGTCAGAAGATCAAATTTAATTCTCTTTTTCACAGGACCGCTGTAGGGTAGGGTGAAACAAATTGTCATCGGAGAGCTCCAAATGAACAAAGCTTTTAATTAGTCTGATTAGAATGCTGAGGTGGTGAGGGGGCTGAGGAGGACGTGCACGACAAAAAAAAAATGCGATGAAATAATCAAAGGATCATCTAAGCCTGCAGACATGCCGCAGCCCCTCAATGCCCCGCTGACCCATGAACAAGGCTAACATCATAAGATGCTCTCATCCTCAGCTGATAACATAATTGGCCGATGTTGCCGGGTCTTGTCTCTACCAAGTGACACAACCCAGGGCTGTGTTCGTCTATGTGGGAGTTTACTCACCAAGCAAACATGGCTCCTGCTTGTTTTTACTCCTATCTTTTCTATTCACTGTTTAAAATGTTATGTTTCGTAGAGCTTTGTTGACTGATCAAAAGTGAACTCATATTGTCCTAACATTTTTTGTGTGTGTGTGTGTGCAAGCCACCAGAAGTGCTGTGGCTGCACCTGGATCTGGAGCCACTGTGCATGACGTGGTAGTGGTTAGACATTTGCTGATAAACACAACTCTGCTCTTGCAGATGTGTGAAGAGAAGAACTTAAACGCCCGATTGTGGTTCTTTAGTCAAATCACCCATGCATCACTATGTGCCTGTAAAATATTAAAATTAATTGCAACTTCAGCATCTTTTCTTCTCCAAGATCAGGACCTCCATGATTTCTGTCCCACAGCCCATGACTTTCTTACCTTTCCGTTCCCAACCAAACTAAACAGCTTCCACGGTATTATGAATTCATCCACAAATGCTTTAAAGCCTATAGGATAAAGATTTCACACAGCTGCGATACTGATAATTACAGATACATTTAATCATTTTAGCTCAAACACATCCTTCGTTCTTTTTAGAACATTTGCAAGATGTTATTTGCATCAAAAATTGTCTCAAGTGGACAGTTTTAGTGGGATTTATTCGGTTAATACAAAGCACACCGTATCTCTGTGCTGCGCAGCTGCCTCCTCCCTGACACATGTATCGAGCCAAATTGTCCTTGGGTGGCTTTGCAATGGCTAACTGACAGACGGCTCTCACCTGGCCCGCTTTACCCATGCTGGGCCACACTCACTGTTTACTGACTGAGTGAGGGACAAGACTGCTGTCAGCACCCCTTCATCCATCCAACCCTTTTGCCACTTTGTGTGGTCACATGTTCCCAGTGCAAGGCCGTATTCCAGCATTGATCATTTCAGATAGATAAATACAGCACATACTTGATCAAGGTAAAATCAGCTCATCAAGACAACCTTCTGAAATACCTTCATCTTTCACCGTACAGCATTGTTTGTAGGCATTTATAAACAATCACTTTAACTACAAGCGCTTGGATACCGAAACAGACTCAGAAAGTAGTGCAAAGCACAGCATAAACATGTCATATTTTCTCCTCATTTGTTAAAACACAAGAAGACATGGAGCTATTTCATAAAGAAAGGTTTTTCTTCATGAGAAGTCCAAAATGTTGTTTCACGTTATAAAAAAAAAAATTGCACAGCTGATTGCGAGAGAGACAGGAGTGAAACATTGCAGTGGAGGGACCCTGAAAGAACACTCTGTGTGGTGTAAATGAAACCTCTCCTTTTCCATCGAATGCCCTAATCTCACATAGCACCTGAAAAGAGCTATTCACCAAATACCGCCCTACAGAGATGCAGTTCATCCATAATTTCACACATTTGCTAATAAAGCCACGTATTGTGACATTTCTCTCTTTTTTCATGTGTTGAAGTGGAGTCTTGGTTTTGGGTGCCATAAAAAATAGCCATTAGAGGTTTGTAATGTGCAGTGATCAGAGTCAAATCCATTGGTGGTTGTGCAGTGGTGTCATTTCGTACATGGCTTTGGAAGATGGTTTGTGTGTCTACTCTGCTGTCCTCTCGGTCCAGAATCCATTGCTTCCAGCATTTGCATCAGAACGTGGCCGTTTGGTTACAGTAAGCGGTGGCGGTGACAGCCTTAACTCTCTTTCTTTCTGTTTGTCTCTTCTTTTCTGGCTGGGAGAAGGAAGCGCAGGAGTTTTGGTTCCCATTTTGTGCACTCTGGAACAGTTTAGGAAAGGAAGCACCTTTACACCTTTGATTGTCTGTGGTTGCTGATGTCATATCCTTCCTCCAGGCTCTCTGTTTGTGTGAGTCTGTGTGTGTTTCCTGTTGCTCTGTCCAGTCGTGTTAGAAGGTAAGACCAGTCCTGAAATACCGGTGTATGAAGATGTTTATTATACTTCATTATACTTCATATTAACATCATGTTCATATTTGTGTACAGCGAAACAAAATGGGTGCCAAATATAATTCATATGCTTGATTTATCTTTATTACAGTATTCCAACATTGCTTAACACCCACACGTACAGTCTTCCTAAGCTCAAAAGATGGTAAAGCGTCACACTGCGAAAGCTAACATTCGCAGTGAAAGCCAAGCCGAATCTCCGGTTTAGGTCACTCAGCCCATTGCATATTGGATGGACAGCAATAGTAGCCAGTCGTCAGAGCTCGTATCTCCCCCAAGCAGCCAGTACAACACTCAAGAGTCTGTGCATGTAATGACATTAGAGAGACAATAGGCCTCCCAGGATCCACTTGCTACGGCCTGCCTGTCTCCCTGTGCGCCATTAACTATCGCTGATAAACAGCTGCCTGTCTGCAAATAAGTGCATTAAATAAAATCGGCTCTAAGGAAATAAACGCAGTTAGGGGAGGAAGAAAATGTGCTTCAGGGATTAAGCAAGAAGAGGAAAAAAGACTTCCAAGTGTGAGACTCGACTAGAAATTGTCCTAACACGCAAATTATTCGGGAAGAACCATTGAAGACGTTTTTTTCTGGTCTCTTCAAGGAAATGGGAGTTTATTTGAAAAGCGCAGGGGTTTATTTAATGTATCGCACACCTCCTAAAAGGTTTACTTACTGTGCTGTAATATGTTATTTCAAATCTCTGCGACCACATTTCCCTATGAGGATAGAGGGTACTTGCCTTTTCTCAAGCACATGCAATTACCAAATATGTTGCAGATGTTCAGGAGAGAGAGAGAGAGAGAGAGAGAGAGAGAGAGAGACGACTGTGGTGACAGTGCAAGCTGAGATGGGTAACAAGGTCTTCGGCGTGGCCTGATACAGGATACGAATGGAGATTTCATAATTATGATTTAAGGGTTTTGACCTATATGTGCTGTGTTAGGATCAGGACTGTAAAATGATACAACATCAATGTGTAGTTGCTGTAATGACGTTTCATTACAGCGCATTAACCAAGCACACAGTAGTGTTCTAATACACTTAAGCGTTGCAGCCTGTATCTGATAAGCAAAGCACAAGAAGGCATATTCACTCTATTAAGACTTTGACAAATACAATTGAGTGTAATTTTTTTCTTCCTAAGTGGAACACTTGGGAATGAAACGACCCAGAATTGCGCCTGCTTTTGTTCGTACCCATTGCCCTTTTAGCTCCAGTTCTCATTGAGAGAGGGGGAAATGGAAAGAAAGAAAGAAAGAAAGAAAGAAAGAAAGAAAGAAAGAAAGAGAGAGAGAAAGAGAGAAAAAGAGAGAAAAATGCCTAGCAGCTCATTACATCTCTGTGCTGGCGCTCTTTTTCTCTTTGTCTTTCTTTTCTTCCCGCTCACACTCTCTTCCTCTCCAGCATTCTTATTTGTGACAGTAGAAAAGAGGCGTAGTTAGCAGATGGGAGGGTCAGCAACAGCACATCTCTCTCTCTCTCTCATACTCTCTGCTTTTCCCATGTTCTCTTCATGTTTTGCTCGTTTCTGCTGTCCTTGCAGTCACACTTACATAAGGACCCAGCTTATCAAACTAAGCTGCCATCACAGTCTTATGGCATCCACTATGACCTCTCTCACAGTAAGCCAAGGATCTCACTCTTGGCTCTCTCCTGTCGTCCTCCTCCTCCTCCTTCTCTCTCTCTCTCTCTCCCCATCTCATCTCTCCCTCCCTCCTTCCTTCTCTCTCCATCTCATCTCTCAATCCCTCTCTCTCTCTCCATCTCAACTCTCTCTCTCTCTCTCCCCATCTCTCCATCTCAACTCT
>JAODVO010000017.1:18344722-18365826 GCA_025400055.1 Notarius lentiginosus
CACCTGGCTGTATATAAGCAACCCAGGAAGTTTCAAACCATGCAGTGTGTGTGTGTGTGTGTGTGTGTGTGTGTGTGGTAAAGTAACCAATCTAGTGCATTTGGCGAATCAAAAATCCCTTTATTTTTCGTAATTGTGTAAGGAGGAGAGTCTTTATTGTAAAATCTTCTCCCAATATACCAAAGAAAGGTGGTTTGATGCGCATATAGGCACAAATTCTCAGACACATGCACACATATGACATCCCTGCCCCTTGTCATCTCCATCCGTAGTAGCATGTTCAAACCGCACTTAATGAAGTAGCGGCTTCCCCTACTCCCAGCCTACCACCTGCTTCCAATAAGCTGCGACCTCTCTCGCATTCTCTTGGAAGGGGATCTCATTTGCTCGACACAGCAGACACATGGGATGCTTGGCTGAATGTGTGGGCCGTTGGGTCTGCTTTGAGTCTTTCTTTGTGTGTGTGTTGATATGTGTGTAAAAGCATCTCCTCCACACATGGAGTTTCAGCAAGGTACCATAAAATGATGTGTAATAGAGTGTGTGGAACTCTCCACCCTCTCGCCCTCTCCCGCAGCCTCACACACCCCACATACACACGACAGAGGCGGGGCTGCTGAGTGGCATGAAGTCATTTTTGCTGGCCTAATGGGACCACCTCAGAGTCGGCGGCTTTCTGCATGAGTCTATAGTGCAGAATGGAAAAGGCTTTCTGTTCCACTACATGCTGAATAAGGCAAACCACCCAACTGCTGAAATATGAACTTCATATGAAAACATTCTTCTTTTTTTTTCACATGACCTGCGAACACGATTTATCAGAGGACCAGACTCTTGAGTATATTGGTTTGACAGAGATCCAAGCTACAGTTATGAGATTTCACCAAAAAATATATTAGTATTCGGTGAGCTTTTATTTCACTTGGGTTTGAAGCCTTCAGGGCCATGAGCTTGTTTTTTTGTTCATGAAACATGGTCTGAGCATGGCAGCATGGCTCAGCTGCTATTTACAGTAAGAAAAGGGGCCGAATTTGTTTTGTTGTGTTGTTGTTGGCTTGTCTTTTCGCCTTCATAAACACGTTGTGAAATGTGGGCTTCTCTCCACATCGCTAGGATGCCAGAGTTGCCCCAGGAATAGATGGCCTCTTTTTGTATGATTCTTGCAGCTAACCCCAAATCTGTAGTGCTCGTCTAGACTTTAGTCCCCCACATTTCTGGGCCTGATTCCAGTGTGTCTGAAGGTCAGCCGTGACTGACTGAAGGCTAACACAGCAGATAGAGGATAAAGTGGGCACATGGGAGGCTGTCTGATGCACTGGTCTGAGGTTCTGAACCTTGAGTTGCTTGATTAATTCATCAGGTCTACTACTGAATTGGCAAAGGATGTTAGAATAGGAGTTAAGCTTATTAAATAGTACCTAATGGACGGAAAGTGTTTAGACTACACTTGTTATAGACAGCAGAACCTGGTATGACATTTGGTTTGACAGACATACACACATGCTTGTGCACGTGTTGGGCTGAAGGTTAGAAAAGATGAGTGTATGTAGGCCAAAGTGGCGAGGCAGCATCAGGAGGAAGCTGTTTAATTAGGAGTGTGCCTCTGAAGGCTTTATTTTCACTGTCTTTGTCTGCCTTTTTTTTTTTTTAGCTCTATCCTCCCATTTTACCTTCTGTCTCTTTCTCCGCTCCACCATATTGGCCCCTGAATCTCCCTCCTCCTCCTCTTTGCAAGGCCATTTTCCGCTTTGTTAGATTGATTACTCCTCATCAATAATGTTTTGGACGGTAGATCATGCAGCTTTCATCTACTGAAGCTATTAAGATGTCAGACTAGGAAATGATTTCTCCACTCACTTCAGGTACAAAAAGGGTCCGTTCTCTGTAGCCGCGTATTTTTAGTCACACAAACTGGAAACATTAAAGATGGAGAGTGGTGTGTTGGGAAATTGATTTATTTGTCAGATATTTTTTTTAATCAAGCTTGTCGTGTGTAGTCATTTAATTTAACCTGTGATTATATGTGCTACATGTGCCGGCTATTAGACCGTTAGAGATCGAAAAAAAAGGGGGGGGGGAGAGAAAGACATGGAGAAATTGAGAGCGAGAATCAAGAGCCAGCGAGCCATCTATGGCCATCTTTTGGATCCAAACTCATGATTGGCTCTTCTCCTGCCCCCCTGCAGTGTGTTGTGTGTGTGTATGTGTGTGTGTGTGTGTGTGTGTGACGGCTGGTGACAGGTGTGGGCGCTCTGACAGGTGCACATTTGTGGAATGAGTGGCATTGCAAGCGGCCCCCACGGCGGCCCCACGCTGGCTCTTAAACTGCCAGGCCCTGCATGAAAGCTCCGCATGCCAGCATGACCTCACATCAGTGCAACACTGCCTCTTTACCCTTCACTGCCATCAATTCTCCAACAGTACACTCCCTCCATCAGTTCAGTCACTCACTACTCTTTAGTGCTGCAGTGAATCTAAATATCACTGCATTCAGCCAAGTTCATTAAAGACCACCTAGTACTAAGAGGTTTTTTTTCTGGATTTTATAGTGTAGAATAGTGTCGAATGTTGCTGATGACCACTCACTATATTTCTTATAATGGTAAGGTAAAGCATGTAAGAAAAAAAAAACAAAAACACGTGTAAGTAGAATATTTTTATTCTTTTCAAACACCAGATTGTTATATGTGTGTTTGATGCAGATGGATCCTAACTCATCTCATCTCACTTTCTTTGTCCGTCTTCATCAAATCTTGGCGACTGCAAAGTAAATTTAATTACAGGGTTTGTGCTGTAGACAGGCAGATGAAAGGGACGCTGCACGTCTGTGTAAGCGTGTGCGAGTGCGCTAACCGTGAACGTCGTTAGCGAGTAGCTGTGCCCCCATATACGCTAATGTCTCCTTATTATACCCTCTCGCACTGTTTTTGATGAAGCATCTTGAGCTGCCTGGTACGAGTTACTTTGTGACAGTTAAGACTTGTTTAATTCGCAAGAGGACACCGGCTATTTGTGTACATGTATACAGACAGCCACTGATGAAGTCATTTAGGAAATGAATGTGGAAAAAAGCCAGACTGTGGTGTTGTATTCTGTTTGTGCTGAACAATCAAAATAGGGTACAGTACAGACACACAGTTTTGAGGCTGAATTCACCATGTGAGGAAAGTGTTATTTCTACTAGAAGGTGGCCATCAGGTGGCTGAGAGGAAAACTGCTGGCTGTGGATATACTTTGGAATATCTAGAATTCCATGAATCCGAGAGTGTTTAATGCTTATAAATCTCATGAGTTCAGCCTTTTTGTCTCTTTATTATTTATATATATATGCATGTACCAAGTTTCGTGTATTTTCCATATATTCACTACAATATATACGATATATAATTACAGATATAAGTATTTCTTTCCGAAAATACAGTACATATTTTATATAGATTTCCAAAGTGACACATGTTCAGTCGTACAAATAAAAAATTTTTGAGCTAATTAAACAAGATATTTTTTCAAGTAATTAATTTAGTACTGAATCATCAAAATAACAAAAAGCACACAAAAAAACCCCTCCAGCTCTACATTTCTGACCTAAAGTTTCTTCCACGTTTGATGACATTTTAACGCTGTGTTTACAGACATTGAGAAAGAAGGGCCTAAATGGGTGTGACAGCCCCGACCCAGACGCAGACGATTCAGTCGGTCACAGCCCTGAGTCTGAGGACAAGTACCGCAAAATCAACGAGGACATAGACCTAATGATCAGCAGACAGAGACTGTGTGTAAGTACCTCCATCCATAAACACCACTCTCACTCCCTCTCTCTCTCTCTCTCTCTCTCTCTCTCTCTTTCTCTCTCTCTCTCTGTGGCCTTCAGGCGTTGAGCAAGAAGGAGAACAAGGGCAGCGAGAGCCCGGAGCTTGAGTCTGCTCTCGCTCTCACTCCACGCACAGAAGAGAAATACAAACTGATTAACGAAGAGTTTGATCATATGATCAAGACTTATAAAATCCCTGTAAGTACAGCAGCTACAGAGGACAACAGGCAGAGATCTAACAGCCATGCCACCTTGCTATAGTAGTGCTAACCACTTTCTCAGGAAAGCTAGTCATTTGAATTGGAGGCTTGGAAGAAGCTCGTGGTTAGCTACAAAAGCTAGCATGTTGCTAACTATTCCTCTTCCGTGCTTGCTGAATTGAATCGTGTGGTTTGAGGTTTGAGTTTTGTTGCCATCACCAGTCATCCTCAAACAAGATGAATAGTCTTGACTCAGCATTCGCCAACAGTTCTTTGTGTGTCATGAGAATCTTAATGCGACTTTTCAAAAAAGCTAAACGTCTATTAATTACATTTAGTCAAAAATGCTTTCTAACCTCACATACAGTCCAGTTCTGGTTTATGTGAACGCTGACTTTGAAGGTTAAATTTGCATGATTTTCTTTCATCCTCTCATCAGAGCATGCTAGCTGAAAGCGCGCAATAGGTTATGTGTCTGAAAAAAAAACAACTATGCAGAAAACAGCATCATACAGGCGGCCATACACTCTCCCACAGTCATGTACACACACAGTTATGTGATTACGCTTGTTTCTCAGCAAATGAACAGTCTCCAAAGACCTGGTGATGATGTTGTCGTAGAATTCCGATGAATTCTGGGAATCACTGTTGCGCTCTTGAGAAACACCCTTAACCCCCGCTCACTATAAACTTTATACCTCATTTATATTGTGAAATAAGTGTCGAATTAAATAAATATCAATCCTAATCATTTTTAAATATTTGAAAATGGTATTTACCATCTATTCTAATTATGTAGAATTTTTGGTGGACTTTTTTTTTCCCCCTGTCTATAATTGTAAAGCGTCCTTGGGATTTTAGAAAGGCGCTATATAAATTGAACTTATTATTATTATTATTATGTTTATCTGGTCATTTTAAGCAGTTAAAATTATTCCTATGTGTTTTATATGAAACATTTTACCAAGTGGTACTATAGCAGTGCACGCGCGCGCACGCACACACACACACACACACACACAGAGACAACATGAGAGAGGAGTATATGGTGGAGTCTAGAATAGTGGCTATTGTGATGGCCAGTTTAGTTTGCGGTCACAGTGGTTCGGCCATGTTCTCTGAGTTATAGAGCGGCTTGAACAGGAAGGATGGCACCACGCAAATAACAGCCTGCAAAAAAAATGTAGCGAAATACTAAGTGCATGATAGACAGAGGGAGGAAGAAACGAGACACTCCGCATGATCACAGAAATGATAGGATTCTGAGTGTACTTGTGGATAAATTTAGTAGTAAAACAAAGGGTTATTCATGATACTAAAACCTGAAGAGTTGTTTGGGATTTTTGCGGAAAAATATGACAGGGAACACCTTAGGCAGAGGGAGGAGGGATAACGAAAGAAAGCAAAACTGAACACACGAGGGAAAGAGGAGACCTTCTACACAGAACGAAAATATTTGCCCAGCTCTGAGCAAATGATTGCTTCAGCCTTGCGGACAGAAAGAGAGAAAGACGGGGAGAGAGAGGGACAAGGCTCTCGTCTCCGGTTTCTGCCGGCTGATGCTCCCCCAGATGAGCACTTACAGACCCTTAGGACACATGGCTGCAATTAGGGGCTATTTTCTCCTTAGGAAACACAACATAGAGGAGAAAGAGCTCACACGTCTGCTCTCCTCAAGGTTAAGCCTCTCATAGAGTAACGTGGTAAATGAAAGAAGATCAGATAAGATCTCTTTCTCTTGCCAACTTTCTATCTTTCTCTACCCTTCTTTGCTTTCTGTGTTTTACCCTATTGATATAAAATGCGTTTGATAATTATGATTTTTCCCTATTATTTCTATTGTCGTTGGCAATGTTCACTGTAGTTCTGTGCTATTATTATTAACTATAGCTTTTCCATACGTTTAGGCCGTGCCCCCTTCCAACTACGACATGCCAGTGTCCATCCCAGTAAGCAACCAGATCTACAGCCACCCTGGAGGATCCCTAGGCAACCATAACCTGGTTCCACTGTCCCATCACGGCATACAGAGGAACAGCATGTCTCCAGGTGTCACACACAGACCTCCAAGTGCAGGTAACACATAATGTATACTCATATACTGTACATGCTGCTGTACGTATATACAGATATCTGGCAAATTAAAGGAAAATCTGCTGGGTCCACTGGCCCCCTTAGAGAGAAGTGTCATTGCAGATCAATACACAGTTATTCTAACTGATCATATTTATCCCATGATGAAACATTTTTCTCCTGATGGGAGTGGTCGCTTCAAGGATGACTCCACCCTCATCCATAGAGCATTAGAGCTCACTGATGAGGATGAATAGGATGTAAATCACAAGCTATGGATTTAAGTCACTGCATCTCAAGGCAGTTGAACACCTATGGGAGATTTTATAGTGACGTGTGAGACAGCGTTCTCCTCCACTATCATCAAAATGCCAATTGAGAGAATATCTTTGGGAAGAATGTTGGAGCTGTGTACAGGTGACTTGTGATGGCCTAACACTTAATGTTGGGTTTTCTTTTAATTTGTCACACATTTTTGTGCAAGCCTTAAAACTGATGACTTATATTGAAGCTATAACCTTGTTATAATTTGCCACTGATTCCTTTCTATAAAATAGTAGACTATAATTATTCAAAAAGAGCACATATTTTGCACTAATTTTGTCCTGCATATACATTGTAAATACACCTAGTGACACACACTCACACCATCTAGTCCCGTTCACAGGTTTCTCTTTAGGTCTCTGGCTTGCTAAGGCAAAAGCTCGCTCTCGCCCCTTCAGCCCTGTCATTAGCAGTCATGCTCTCCTGATGCAATCAGCTGCCCAGTACAGAAGGGCCGGCTAAATATGAGCTTTGGCCCAGCCCCGTGCTCTGCCTGACCACAACCGCTACACTGCTGATTTAAAAATAAAAATGTGTCATTTTTCTTGGATGCGGAAGCCCGGCCTCTCTGGCCACAGCCCCCCCTCCCCAACACCCCCTAACACCCCAGCCACCCTAAACACACTGTTAACAAAAAAGGGCAGTTTCTTGTTCCCTCATACATACTTACACACGGTCTTTCTTGTCACCTTGGCTTTTCTTTGGCTGGGGATATGGCTGAAGATGAAGCTTAACAAATTATGTGATAGGTCTGGAGGAACGTTTTTTTTTTGTTGTTGTTGTTGTTGTTTTGTTTTTTCTGTAGGATGTGGACGTCAAGTGCAATGAGGTTATTGAAACGCCTCCCCCTCTTTTCTCTCTCTTTTCCTCTGTTCTAGGTGGTCTGATGGGTGCTGATCTCACCACAGGCCCTGGCACCAGTGCTGGTAAGGATGGCATCCCCACCTTCTACAGTATGTCCCCTCTTGTCTTTTACTCACCCACAACTCACATTTTCTTGCAGCCTAAGCAAACTAAAAAGATTTGAGGAAGGCCAGGCTTGTGCTAATGATTTTCTTGAAGTTGTTAACATTCACATTAACATTCAGTTTGTGGGTTGGAATAAATGTAGAATAAACAACAAAACCTAGTGAGCAAGCATACCTGAAATAAACGATGCCTGTCATCCATGATAGGAAGTAATTACTGTGTAATGATGTTAATGCAAGTTAATGACAATCATTTTCAATACTTGACCCATTTTGTCTGGATAAATAACAATTATTGTCGAACACTAGGAGATTTGAGGGGGGTATCACAACATTTTCCGAATACGTCTTCTGAGGTTTGGCTAAGTCTTACATGCATGCACCATGAGCTTAGGGCTTTAGTCTCCATAGCAAGTTACATAAATACTAGTACCTTTTTTAAATGACATAGACAATGTCAGGGTCTTTTTTTTGTTGTTGTTGTTTGACCCAGAATCTAATTCAAGCAGAATGTTGCAACATGCATATCACTTGCCTGGCCACGCCCCTTCAGGTTCTTGATTTCTTGTATGGCATAACTACTAGCATATGTTTGGAGTGTAAGGACGAGTGTGTTTGCCCATAAATAGCTTTTGGAATGTGTATGTTCTTGGTGTGTGTGTGTGTGTGTGTGTGTGTGTGTGTGTGTGTGTGTGTGTGTGTACAGTAATCCACTTGAAAGGGAAAGTTATAGTGCATGTGGATACATACTGGGGCTTTGACTTGTGGTTGCTTCAGAGACAGCTTATGCATGCATATGTGTGTTTGTGCATATGTGTGTGTGTGTGTGTGTGTGTGTGTGTGTGTGTGTGTGCGGGCATGGGTGGATGTGTGTATGTCTGTCTGAACAGCTCAGCAGTGGTCACCACAGAAGCATGGCTATATTCTATATAAAAATCAGGACAGTAGCTTCTTGGAAACTGACATGGAGCTCAGTTTAGCCCAGCTGGTAACCTTGTCTGGCCCTGCAGTGCCCCCAGGGCCAGTGGAGAGAGTTGAGGCCGAGGTCCCTCCGTCTATCTCCTCTCCTTTACTGTCCCTCTTATACAAAAGTACCTCTTATGGCAGCGGCTCTACCATCA
The DNA here is from genome assembly GCA_025400055.1 of Notarius lentiginosus. Taxonomy (NCBI): domain Eukaryota; kingdom Metazoa; phylum Chordata; class Actinopteri; order Siluriformes; family Ariidae; genus Notarius; species Notarius lentiginosus. The sequence continues at coordinate 18,353,220 of JAODVO010000017.1, forward strand.
ACATTCAAAGTCTTTGGCTGTCCAATGCAACCATTGTGTCCTAGGGAAGCCGAACAGAGAGCACACTGTAGCTCTGATACAGGCCATCCGATTGGAAACAAGAGCCAGGGAGAAGTCATGAGGCACTCAAAGACGTTCCATTCAAGTGTCCTTCAGATTAATGGGCCACAACTAGGCATACGGGATGAATATTCAGGGTTTTTTTTTTTTACTCCAATTCGCTCTTAGTCATGGCTGAGGTTTTTCATAGCGTGGCATGGCAGCTGTTTAAAAATGCTCCCTGCAGTCTATTTGAAGAGACACACTGTGCGGTTAAAATGGCATTACAGTAAATGATGAATAGCACGAGAGAGTCTTAATCACAACTCGTTTGGAAAATGGAACAATGTCTCTGGCTTTAGCTTTTGCCATACAGTGTGTTTACTATGACTGGATAATTTTCCATTCATACAGTTCTTTATGTGCCAAATGTGGCCTTGTCAGACAACCACAACTTCTGCGCACTGGAGTGTGTATGTGCATTTATTTCAGTAGGTCACATGTTGATCAGGCATGGCAGAAAGGTCAGTTAGACTGTGGAAAAAAGCTCCACATCGCATCTTGTGAACACATCAGGGAGACGTCAAATTATGGGAATAAATCATGATGCTTCTACTCACCCATGGCTGATGAGGTGCTACTCACTCAATTAGCAATTGTACTTCAATAATATTCCTTTATTGGGCAAACCTTGGCCATCGTTCAAAACCTCAAGGCCAGTGGACGATATGTATAGACAAAACAAAAATTCAATATAGCCATTACACCAAGACAAAGCGTCAGCACATGTCCAAAGTGTAATTATCCATACTATCATGGCCACTAGCCCCGGTAGACCCTTACAAGGAAACTCAGTCCGTGTGCAGTAACAGTTAGTCCTCTTCTGCGAAGGCCCAGAAATAGCCTCAGGCTCTTTATCAAAGGTACACATCAAGTCATTTGGGCGGGTGGAGGGGACTGCTGGTATCTGGCCAGCTGTAATTTTAGCACTTCCCCATTGTGAGTGAGATGGGAGAGTGAGAGAGAGAGAGAGAGAGCCTACCGTTCAGTCACAGAGCAACAGAACAGTTTGAAGGTCAATGGCGTGTTGCATTTCTGTGAGATTGGTCTTCCATAGCCAACTGTTCTCTCGCTTGTCCAGAATTTTCTCACTCTGAGTTTAAATACAGAAGTGGTGTAGTCCTACAGCAGTGGTGGAGATTTTATTTTTATCAGTATTTGAGATTTGAAACTGACCCTCAAGAATTATCCGATCCAATTGATAGTGGATTCTAACGAATACGACAAAATAGAGCTGATAAATTACAACTGAATTAGTAGTTAGTTAATCGTCTGATATTGGCATTTTATCCCCTGTATATTTTCAGTTTAAAGCGTCTGTTAAATCTTTATGCGTATTGACTGATTTTTTTTTTTCAATTTCATTCATCTTTGTACACGATTGTCATTCGCAATAATTGACTTTTGCTGTACCACTTTAATTCAAAAGCATCAGTAGCAGCTTCCGAACAATATTCACAACACTCATCATGTGATGTAATTGGAGAGCTTCATAAACACTATATGATTGTTTCGTGTAATGGCCGCCCTCAATTTTAATCTCTCGCACATTGTGAAATCTAGCATGTCTCCATGACAACCAGGGCAAAACAGAGCGCCGGAGTGTACTCTACTCTAGAAGAGCTGCAGAACTTTCAACTGCTTACATTTCTATAGTGTGTATGTTTACAAGACTGGCTTACAATACATCACATTTTACCGAAATTATTTTAAATTATGGAGGTAGTTTTAGGATGAATACATCTGTTTTTGAAAGGGGGAAAAAGGATGTATTTTGTCCCCTGCATCGCTCTCTCCGCCTGAATCATTAACAATGATCTGTAGTTGTTGAGTCTTCAAGTGTTCAGAAAAGTACTAGAGCCAGCTGCTTGCAGCCTATACTTCACTGTATGAAAGGAGGCAGGAAATACATCACTGCAAATGGCACACACACACACACACACACACACACACACTCCTAGTTCCCAACCCGCCTCTCCCCCTCATTTTCCTCGAATCATACAAATTGCGCTTTTCAGACTTTTCATTTCAAAACAACAAAAAACCATTGCCTTCAAATTAAAGAAAGATCACTGCGGAAAAATTGCCGAGGACAACATCTGTGTCTCGTTTTCCCCTTCAGCGTATGATTAGGAAGTTCATTTATGTCTAACATATAATTCCTGCCCCTCTTTTAAGTGGCAGCAAGTGAAAAGCGCTTCATGTTTTAAGCCACAAAGAAAATGGGATATCAAAAGAAACAAAGACACCATACGTCTGTCTCTTTTTCCCACTGTAATATATACCTCAGGATTTGATGGAGTAGATGAAGTAACATTTGGTGTAGCAGCTGTGAACTAGCTATTACTAGTATTATTACTAGCTGTTACTAGGAATTACACGTCTGTTGCTGGTCATTTATGGGCAGGCACACACATTTTTCCTTCATTGGTAAATTATGGTGTTTGAGTCAAAAACTTTTATTTATTTTTTTAATCATTTATGGCAAATCACAGTCATCAAGCAGACAGCAAAAAAATGGAGATTTTCCATTTCTAACCATCTAAAATTTTGATATATTTTTGGCAAGATTTTTTTTTAATGATTTTTAACCAAGTAAAGGATGTTATATTGTCTCGACGTGTTTGAGTAGGATATCGAAAATCTTCAGGTATAATAAAAATACATTTGATCGTAATTTTATTGTGATTTACACGTATATTTACACATAAACTATTTATGAACTTTTTATTTTAGCCATTAGATTTCTCAGAAACCAAGAGTTAACAAGTTTTCTCTATTCACCAACCACCTGCCTCGTTACCACAAAACCACAGGAGGAAGAAATGTGACTCCTCTCTCTCTCTCTCTCTCTCTCTCTCTCTCTGGCACACACACATACTCATCTTTTCTAAAGATAGCTGATGGAGGCTATTTGCTTTCAGAGGAGAGGTTACAGGGTTTATATGGAACAGAAATGTTCAGCAGCAGTGGACAAATCATAAATTTGTTGCTAGCCCACCAGGCCAGTGAAAGCTCTAGTGTACTTGCCCCATCCCATGTTTTTGGTTGTGTGGAAACCTGATGAACTAAGCTAAGAAGGTAGGTGATGTATTTCAACCCTAAAGAATGGCAAGCTTAACTAGCTAAGGATATTAATAAAACCAAAAATGAGTGAGTTCTGAAATCCAGTGTTCCTGCACAGTCACTGTTTATTATATCTTAACAATGTCAATATCCGAATAAAATGTCCGTAGGACTTTTTTTTCTGATTGGTTGATGGGAGAAAAATATGTTTCTGACCACTATATCAGCAGTCCGCTCAGCCTGCATGCATGCTGAGTGATTACAAATAAACCCCCCATAGCTCAGACTCATAATCTGCTTGTCCCAGGTGCCCTGGTTAGCGATTTCTTCACTGCTCTGCAGATACGGATAAGGCAGACATCAGAGGTGCATGTATAGAAAAGAGTATAATGCCAGGCCTTGATGTCATTTAACCCCTAAACAAAAGTCAATTTTCATGTGTTCAAAGATGACTGTAGAAGTTTCTTAAAGGCACCTCAGTCCAAAAAGCAGAGTTATGATTATTCTCGTCCACCACTTTCTGTGATCCTGTTACCGAATCAGTTTCTCATTCACACATACAAGCTCCCACTGATGTTTTATTTTTTCACACTGATCTTTCATTTTACCACCGAAATCCAAATTCATTGCATTAAAAGCTTAAAAATGAAACCACATCTCTATAATCTTCCCTTGCTCACAAGTGTTAAAATGATGAGACCCAGAGGGAAGGAAAACTGAAAAGGGTTATGTCTGATGAGAGATAGCTAATTCCCTGCGGTTTTCTGAGCGCTGATGGATAAGGTATATTCTGTGAGGGCTTTGTGCACATGAAAACTAGGGGAAATGATGAAATCAAAAGCTCACATTTCAGGTGAAAAATGATCAAAGGTGCAATACCCCAGAACGGGTCAGATGTTTCTTTAATGGTCATGCTTGGTGAAAGGAATATGGAAATAAAACGATATGTTGAGACATGCCTGAAAGGAAGCTTTATTGTAGATGGCTTGGAAAATGGCATATTTTAGTTGAGGTTAGTAAGTCAAATGGAGCACGATTAAAAGTTGTGTTATAATGAAAGCTTGATGTGCTATATTTGGCACTGTGTAAGCGTGTATGACTCTTTCTTTCTTTTTCTGTTAGGAAACGGCTATGGAAACCACCGTAACTCTCCTGGATTGCTGGTGTCCTCTGGGGGTATGAACAAGAACATGCAGGCCAAGTCTCCTCCGCCGATGAACCTGGGTATGAACAGCCGAAAGCCTGACCTGCGCGTGCTCATCCCACCAGGAACCAAGAACAACATGCCTTCAATTGTAAGTGGCTCTTCCGTATTTTACTGTCTTCTCTAAATCTCGTCTCTGCACTTCCAATTCTCTTCTTGTCCTCATGAGCGGTCACTAGTTTTCTAGTTTTATAGAGAATACAAGAAGTCCCTGTAGCTATGCTGTTTTCCACATCATGCACAGTAGCTCTGACCCATAGTTATCATTTAGATTGGCCGAGTGCCTCCCTCATCCACTGACACTAATTCTGAATTTATCACCCTCCCCTCTTTACTGCCATCAGTCTGATGATGTTGACCGTCTATTGGTAAGTGGGACTGTCACTCAAAACAGTGACACAGACTAATAGACATAAAGGCCATATGTCATCCTCCAACAGCTGTCATGTTTTAATAGATGGCAATTAGTTTTAACTCAGATTTGAAGAGGTTAAATGGCATATGAAGTGTGAGCAAGGACTCACTCACCTACTCGTATGATGAGTTCACCAAAATGTAGAAAACCCTACAGGTAACTTTTATTCTCACCTGATCTAATAAACAACACTTGGCATCTCTCGCTTAAAAACTGCTGTAGTGAGAAACAAGTGAGACTCCTAGTGGTGGTTTAAAGTAAACACACCCTTTTGTCACCTGGTGCTGCCCACCAAATCAGTTTGACCCCTCCATTTCTGCTTCAGCTCCATCTCTGCTTCCATTAAAGCTTTTCTCTACCCACAGAACGAGGCACATTTGTACCTCATCAGTCATCATTCTAGAAAAAAAAAAAGCACAGCCCCACCCCCTGCTGTTGCTGATCCTGTTGCCTTGGAGACTGCATGGGTTACTATAGCGACAAGGCGCCCTGCAGGCGGTTGTAAATGATAGTTTGTGAGAGTTTGGCGTGTCAAGTGATTCATTTCTTCCCTGCAAGTTAGCTCGCTAGCCAGTACCTTCTTCCTTTAATCATGTATGTTCTTTCTTCTTCTTTTTGCCACAGAATCAGAGAATAAACAACTCGCAGTCCGCACAGTCACTGGCCACCCCTGTGGTTTCTGTGGCAACACCCACTCTACCAGGCCAGGGCATGGGTGGTTACCCGTCAGCGATCTCCACCTCCTATGGTACTGGTACGTAGAACTCAGCAAAGCAACAAAGCTTTTTAGTCCCTAAACCAAAGTGAAGTTCAGTATCACTATCATCGCCTGCATTCTGGGAGATTATAATAATTATACCTATAAAAAAGGCAAAGTTTATCCTCAACTTGCACAAATTTTATTTCACTACAACTTATTACTTCGGTTCTGAGTTTGAAAAGAAACGATCTTGATGAGCTTGAAGTACAGACTTGTGCGTAATTTGAGAGGATAACTATAGGAAGTGCAGCTATCCTCTTTGATTCACACATTTCTCACTCACATTTTTTAATGCCTTCATTTTATGTCAGGTATATCTTAAGGCCATAGTTAAGAATTAATGAGATGCACTGCATTTGTAGTAGACCTCCACTGTATTTAATAAGCTATAGCAAACATACAGCTATACGTCTACATAATGCGTGTATAATCGAGTGAATACGCTTATCGCACTTTACTGCGTTTGTCATTTGTAAATCGATGCACGTATCGTTTTACCATACCAACCTGAATGCAATGCTAACGTTTATCTTGCAAATGTGGATTTTGATAGACTTACGAAACTCTGCCTCATCATCTGGTAATTCAAAGCATGTGAATACCTCAGATTTATAGATTTCTAACTTTGTTGTTCTGCTGTTTTCTGCTCCAGAATATTCTCTAAGCAGTGCCGACCTGTCATCTATATCTGGCTTTAGCAGTGCCAACACCCTGCACCTGGGCTCAATGAGTGGCTGGCAGCAGCAGCACCTCCAGAACATGCAGCATTCTGCCCTCGGCCAGCTGGGGTGAGCTTTAACACAGCCACACGCATGCACGCATGTGCACACGTTAAAGTGACATTATTCACTCCTGCTTGTTAGTTTGTAACACTGTGATGATGTTTCACTCATCTCTGATTCACACATTTCTCACTCACATTTTTTTAAATGTCTTCATTTTATGATGTCAGGTATATCTTAAGGCCATAGTTAAGAATTAATGCATTTGTAGTAGACCTCCAGTGTATTAGCAAACATACAAATGCTAAAGTTTTTGGTTGTAGATTTGTTGTAGTACAATCCACTATCAGTAACAATTCCTGATTTAGGTTTTAAAAATTGTAGAATAAGTAGAACACATAGTTTAACAGTGAATAGTAAATGATATATGTGTCAGTATGTGTGTACGTGAGTGCGCGGGGCACTCGCCATGTTCTGTAACACCCCCTTCGTCTCCTTTCCTTCCTACAGAAATTGCACTAGCACTCACTTATGTCAGGGTTCAAATCTCTCCCTGCCCTCTACCCAAAGCCTGCACATCAAGTCCGAACCTGTTTCTCCTCCTAGAGACCGCTCCAGCAGCGCCACGCCCGGTGGCTATGCTCCGCCCCCTTCCCACCCACAGCAGCATCAGGCCCCACCCCCACAACAGGCTCCGCCCCCACAGGGCCGCTCGCCAACCGACAGCCTGAGCAGCGAGGGCAGTGAGCGCGATGAGCACCGACCTGACTTCCACTCACCCCTTGGCATGGGGCGGCCTGGCCTGGACGAGCGCGACAGTCCTTCTGTCAAGCGAGTCCGCCTTTCTGAGGGCTGGGCCACATGATAAACCACGCCCCCACCTCAGCAGCCCCCACACTTGACCTCGGTCCATCATCACATTCACACGTTCTCTCGATCTGTTCTGATGAATCATAGCCCTCCAAGCTCTGTCAAGTCACACACAATGTAAACAGACAGGAGGGCTTTTCTTCAATTTACTTGTTTTTCGCTCTGTTTTTCAAAGAGTGTCAAATGTACATGTTGTCGTGATTGATGGGTGTCAGGGAGGGAAAGGGAGGTAGGGGCTAGCATTAGAGGGTTTTAGTGGGTGGGGTTACTATGCATAACTTTTGCTGTGTGTGGATTTGACTTTCAAGACTTAACCATATATGCATATATATTTACACGTGTGTGTAGGTGTACATATATGCATAGTAACAAAAAATCGTCAGGTACTCTCGAATTTTTTTGTAAAAGTATTTACAACTTTCCTCAGCGACATTCAGCCATGGGAGAAGCTCAGCTGAGGGCCAGCGCCGACAGGCAAGCACTTGAGTTGCTCTACCAGTACTTTGTGTACAGATTTAGTTGTCTTCGCCACTCTCTGCAGAATGTTCCCTCGCTAAATGTATGTTATGATTGACAAAGTCATGTTGCAGGTTCAACGTATTGTACATAGAGGGCGGGCGGGGACAAGGGGGATGGGGTTGAGGTTGCCAGACATTGGACATTGATCTCAAACGGAAGCTTTTATGCAAGATTTTTTGAAGGATTGTACAGATGTACAGCCCCTTAGGCTTTAGTCAAGGAGAAGGAGTATTTTAGAACCTCTGAGGAATCAAGCGCTTTTTTTTTTTTTAAGAAATGGGAGTGTTATTTGTGAAAATGGCAGTCAGTAGATGAAGGACCATACCTTAAATTAAGAGCCATGTTAGTTTATTCTGATGAAATCACAAACCTAGGACTTGCTTTAAATGTTCAGTATTAAAAAAAAACAAGAAAAAGAAACAATTGTATAATACTCTTGCTTATATTTTCATATAAAAAGGAATACAATGCAAAGCATTTTTGTGGCGTTTTGTAGTTTATATAAACCAGAATGAGTTCTGAAAGCTTTGCCTATATGAAAAATGATAGTTGTATAAGAGTGATTAACCTTGGGCTTTTCAAAACTAAGCCATGACATCTGAAAACCCTTGCTTTGCTCAAGTTTTTTTTTTTTTTTTCATTTTGTAGAGTTTTTTTATGTGTATTTCTAATAATATTGAATAATAATATTAAGATTCTTTTAAATATCTGTGAAATTAACATGCTTGTGTATAGCTTTCTAATATATAAATATATATGATAATAATTATGGTCATAACTTTTTTTTTTGTCAGTATGAGGTTACATAAGTACAGTTGCACATGTTTGTTTTGTCTTTTTTTCTTTTTGCTCCATTCTGAATCTTTCAATGGAAACCCAGCCAGAACATTAGATTCAGTGTAAATTACGCAAACAGCAATTGTCTATCAATTGAATATCTAGTTTGGGAAAGATACACCTCTTTGCATAGTAATGATATAATGACACTCAGGTGAAGAACGTGTAGGCTCTCAAAGTAAGCACACCTACTATCAGATATATTTGCTGATGGTTAAATTCACATTTTGCAGTAATAAAGATCCTGTTCACTTACATTCATAGCAGAATCGATCATTTCTTGTTGCTATAGCAGTGGTCAGCTTGCTTGTGTTTCTGTATAACTTTCAGTGAGCACAAAACATTTATCCAAATGTGTGCTTTGGTTAGGAAGAAGCACAAACTTTCTGATATGACAAACCTTTAGTCTGTGAGCCAAAGCAGATGATGTTAAAACTCTAAACACGGAATCAGTAGTTTCACTTGAATTGACATTGCACTGAAAGATTTAAAATAGAAGTTAATGGATTTTTAATAAGGAATATATCATGCTGTTATTATGGATCCATGGTTATGATGAGGCATATGTATGTGAATCCTTGATCGTGTGTGTGTTTTGCTAGTTTGTCCCATCGCAGTAACACATGTACCCGTTTCCTCTGATCATACTGAGATCGCTACAATACCATCGTTTTGATTTCGCATTAATCGGAGCCTGGACATTTGTTAAAATCTTTTCTACCAAAGATATGGAGCAGTGTTAATCTTGGCTTTGTTATATTCCATCCTCTTTGGGATTTGAGAAGGTCATATTTCTGAATATGTTGTTTTGCTTTATGTAATTTACAATAATACTGGTACCTCATATGCACCCTCCCAGTACCTCAAATTACCATTCAACCAATTGTGATGAGAAATGGGGTGGAAAAAAAATAAAAACAAAACAAAATTTATTTTAAAAAATAAGAAAAAAATCATAAGAACCGAAAAAATGTACAGTATTGTGACTCAGTATGCCATTGTTTCTTCTATAAAATATCGCATTATGTACACATATGACTCCCTGGTTCACCCTTTTTGGTTTGCTGTTCTTTTTCCTTAAAATATTGTTTCCATTAAAAAAATGCAAATAACAAAAAAGTTTAGAAAAAAAATGTAGTAACAAATGTAGCTTGTATAAACCTACATTGGTAAGGTGGAAAGGAAGTGTGTTTCTCTCTTTTTGTTTTCCTTTTTATTTTATTATTATTATTATTTTTTTCAAACCAGGAGAAAGAGGCTTTCAGCGGCATAAGCTGGACTTTGTCGCCACTTGAAGACAAGATGTCATTAAATTAAAAAAAAATCACATCTCTGTATCTCAAGGGACTTGATTCAGCTGTATGTAGTGAAAAATTAATGTATGGATATTAAAAAAAAATCATTTTCTCCTGCTGGGATTCAAAAAGGTATTTGTATTTTGCAGAGAACTCAGTAAAGTTACTGGCTTTCTTAGTTACCACTGGTGCTCTAATGTGTATTTTTTTTGTGTGTTGTCTATTTTTTGCATCTCATTACAGTCATTTTCAAATACTATGTAATACAAGCTGAAAAGGTCAACACGATTCAAAACACGGCGTAGATATCATAATTCTTAATTCGAGTTAAATCTGAAATTATATACTGGGAAATATCATGCAGGATAAAACATTCAACATTTTACCACCAAAAAATGATTAGACAGCTTAAATTACAAGTGGATAGTGTTTCTTATTTTGTTTTTATTTAATACAGTTCTCCTATATATGAATGTAAATGAAACAATAAAAACAAAGTTAAATGAAATAACAGAATATTAGCTTTAATAAGATGTCATACATTAAACAACTCTATAGGTTCAATATAAGACTAAAAAAAAGCACTAATTTTATTACCAGACAGTTTTTAAAAAATCATTTAAAAATATACTGTATCTTTGAAGCTTTGTACTTTATATAGGCAATACTTATAATCACATATGAAGTTACAAAATGTATTATATGTACAAAAATTTCCTGCCCTCCAAAATAACAATATTCAAGCACTATGAATGTGTACTTTACCTATAAATGCTGATCTGTGTGAACGCTTTGTGGCTTTGCATTCCACTCCCGGTTTTTCCTGGCAGTGCTCCATTGCTTTTAATATCTCTCAAATAACCTCGAAATCTCTCTGGGAGCAGGGGAAACATGCGTATTAACACGTGTTCCTCTAATTTTCACTCATCAGCTCCTGGAGCGAGTGGGTTCTACCTCTGCTCCTCAAGTGTGCAGGATGTAGAAGGCTGCAGAAAAGCCACAGGCCTCTTCTAGAAGTTGTTGTTCTTTATTGACCGAGTGCCGTAATGCACTGTAATGGTAAAAATACAAATGACTCAAGCAGAAAAATGTGTGATTTGTTCAGTCATCATGGAGGATTTTGCAGCTATGGTGCTTCAACCTAACGCCGTGGTCAGGGACCACACAGGGGATGAGTCGAGCTTCGCCACGGGCTGGTTGCCCACTATTGGCCCACACACACACTGCCACATGTGTGGGCACGCTGGTGGTAGACCAGGGGAAAATGCCTGCTGTACATGTCTGACCCAGACTGGTTAAGTAAAGTCAGATCTTCAATGATTGTAGTTGCTGAAGCCCAAGCCACCTTACAAACATTGTGCATTTAGGCCAGATTATTTTTTTTTATTCATGCATCACATTAAATAAGCATTTAACTTATTTAGCATATGTTTGTATTCACATATTTGGGAAGTGGATAGCAATACTGGTTCGAACTGGTCGGTTAGTTGGTGCAGTATGTATTTTGACTCATCCTGTGAGAAGTTGGTGATCGTGTTCCATGCTGATGTCACACAGAGACTCTGTGAGCAGCGTTAAATTTGCATTTTATAGGAAACAAATTTTTGAAATGTTTTGTTATGTCCTTCTAACTCACCAGTTCTCCAAAGCATTCTCTGATGCACACATTAGGACACATCATCAGTGTTGTTTCCTGGAGTCATTGGGTGTTTCAGGTCTTACAACAGACACCTTCTTCCAGGCAACCTGACCTCGGCCCGTGTCCTAGTGGCATTCTGCTGTCCCCACTGCTGTCCCCATTCTGCTGTATGGTTTTGTACGCCTTGTGCAGGGAGTGACCAACAAATCCCCTACAGCCCACCTCCACTGGCATACATCTGGTCCACCACCCATTCCTCCGACAACCCTCCACCAGCTCCTGGTATCTCACTTTCTTCCTCTCTTGAGCCTCCGCCATCCTCTACTCCCAGGGTATCATTAGCTTCAGCAGTATCAGCTGCTTTGTGGTCTTTAAGATGATGTCAGGTCTCAGTGCGGACTGGGTGAAGTGTGGTGGAATTTTCAGCCGCCTCTGCAGGTCAACCATCATCATCCAATCTGGGGCCGTGGAGAGCAAACCTACAGACCAGTCTTTTGGTGGTCTCTTCAGCACCTGTCCCTCCTTAATAAAGTGGATGGCCTTGGCTACAGTATGGGTGCATCTGCTATCCTTGATCCCCTTGCTGATTGCCTCGGCAATGGACTTGAGGACCTGGTTGTGTCTCCAGCAATACTGGCCATCACTCGGTGCCTTGGAGCAGCTGCTCAGGATGTGCTCAAGGCTTCCTGTCTTGGAACACAGGGGGCATGCAGGTGTTTCTACTTTGCCCCATGTGAACAGATTGGATGGGCTGGGAAGGATGTCGTAGATCAGCATATTAATGAGAAATCTAGTGTAGTCCTAGTAGAGGCAGCAAATTCTGGACTCAAAGTTCCAGAATGCAATGCAGCTGTATGAGTTATGGTTGCTTAGTCATTGATGAGGTGACAAGCACAATGGTTGAAGCTTTGGAAGCTGTTTGAGCTTCTTGAGTGTACAAGTGAGGAGGTAAAAGAACTGGGCAGACAAAAGGACTAAACCACTGCTGCATTGCTCTTTTATAGGTACAGATGAAGGAGGGGTAAATCCCACTGTACCACTATGAGCAGGGAGTCAAATGGCATTCTGGATTATGTAGGAAACCATTAAAGGAATAGAAAATGCAAAGTAAATACATGCATGGGTTGGTAGCTTGTAATATTGAGAGCCTGTAAGAAAAGTTTCAGGCATGTTTGACCATT
>JAODVO010000017.1:19776297-19787290 GCA_025400055.1 Notarius lentiginosus
CAAATCTCGTTTACGGCCATTGCTTTGACATATGGACTGATATATTGCATAGCATATTTCAAACACTCATAACTTGCTATAGCAGTGACAAAATAGCTGTTAGAAATGCATTCCTACATTTAATAAAATGAGATCAATAGAATTTTGATAATAAAAAAAATTTCCTTCAATTCTCCTTTAAATATGTTCATAAAAGCTGTACATTCTTACATTCAGCACAAATCCAAATGAACAATTAGGAAAATATCAGGGTCTTGATTTAATAAAGGATTGTGTGCATCTAAGCATGTCAATAACACTGATTTTAAAATTCTGCAAGTGATTTATTAACAGGGTCTATGGAGGTTTGTATCTTTCGACTGAGCAAAAAAAACTGCCCTGTCCATTTTACATGTATTTTCTAATGAATATGCAGCATTTCTCCAGAAAAGTGCAAAATACAAATAGATTCATTTTGAACCCACAGTATAATGTAATCCTGAAAGTCTGTCAATCAGTAATAGTGATAGCGAATGCAATGTAACACAAATGGAAATTTGCATCCCTACATTTCTGTCATTTGAAGACAACTGAAACATATTCAATTCTCATTAACAAAAACATTTTGGGTTGCATGGTGTCACAGCAGGTAGAGTTCCTCCCTCACATCTCCAGCATCTCAGCATCCCCTGTTCAATCCTGAGTTTACCTCCAGGTTCTCTTATTTCCTCTCGCTTTCCAAAAACACTGTAGTAGGTGAACTGGCTGTGCTAAACTGCCCTTGGGTGTGAATGGGTATATGAATGAGTCTTTAATCAGCATTACAGGGTACAAATTTCAGTTTTACTCATCCAGAAATTTCTTAAAGATCTGAGCTTGCAAAGGTTAATGAGAAGAAATCCTCATTTACATATTGTAACCTCTCCCAATTTTGCATGTGATGTTATATCATCATCAAATTTCCCACATGACATGCGGTCGACCTTGGGGTGCACTTGCTTGGCTGATGGAAATCGTATGTCCAACAAGTGCAGGGAGTCCTTCTTGATGAGCATGGGTTTGAGGTCCTGCTGCCTGTCCACTCCAATGAGGTCCTTTGTCCTCTTCCAGCTTCTTCTTCTATTGAACATAATTTGTTTTTGGATAGCATTATTTTCCATCCTGCATACATGCGCAGTGTGTTTCAAATATTGATTATGGCAAAATCCTTGGATCAATTCGGATTGGGTTATTTGATAAAGTTTCATATTTGAAATTTTAATGGCCCAATCAAGCTCTCTTTCCATTTAAGATGTTAGATCGATATCCTTCTTGCAAGCACTTTGGTGTGGAACATTTTTTCATGCATATCCCCCAGCAATTATTTTCTTAAAAAAAAATTCCATATCACATCCATCTTCTGTAGCTCTGTAATGTATGGAATTTTGCTTTGTAAATCATCTGCATCACACTCAGTACAACTTAACCCTCTGGGCTCGAGAGCTTCTCTGGTGAAGCTCAGCAGGATTAGAATGAGTAGGTCATGTATTTAGATAAATATATTTGCAAGTTTTTATCATACAAGCTTGATAAACATATTGACAGAAACTTTATACTTTACAGTTTCCTATGTGCCCCCTGCCAAATAATATTCATTTTTAAAATTACCTAAATTAGATGAAACATAAAACTTGCCACTTTACTCAGTCGCACCTGATTCGGCGCACTGAGAGCACAGTTACGCATTCATAAAATATTATTCACATGGTAACAACAAGATAATTACTTTCACTCTTTTGGTTTCAGCTGGTTTCTCTTTCATGGTGGGAATGCCCACCATGAAACAGGATAAAATCTGTCAGCCATAGTTTAGGCTACCTGTTTGGAGGTAAAACTTGTTACAAGATGGCACGCAGATTTGATGATCAGGAGGTGCTTCAGATGATTCAGGATTATATTGAACTCACTAAGTAGTACACTTGGACTATTTTCACTGAAATGTAGATCCCAGGTGTCTTAACCACAGTGACTGAAAGGGTTAAGCAAGATCATTTGTTTATAACTCAAACCAAATCCTTGTTAAGAAGAAGAAGAAGTTAATTTCCCACTGGGAATTTGATGAGTTCCTGGCTGGTCATGCCTGAGCCAACACCAACACCTTTCCTAAACAACAGGTAAAGGTTCATTAGTTTTGTACTGGATCTGCGCACCTGCTATATATTCACTCTAGGACAAATTTAACGCTTTAAACTTTCATATCTAAACATTCATCATTATTAGTTTTACTGTAGATATTGAATAGTCACTGAGAGGAAAATACTGAGAGAACCAAAGTTTCCTTTTCTCTTTTCAAAAGAAAAGAACAAAACATGCAGCAATGCACAGTGAAACGCAGCCAGTCAATGGCCAAGTACATGTTCTTCACGCATCTATGTGAAAATTGGCAGGTTGAACACAGCATAATTGGCATAACTCGTTTCCGTCTTTATGTTCCATGTAAAGCTTCAAACATCTCTTAAGCTTTTCTTCTCTCTCTCTCCACCTGAATGTCTTCTAACTTCAACATACTGACATCATGGCAATTCTTTGTGTTCTCTTCTCTATCCCCAGTGAAAGTTTGCTCAGCTGGATTTAGAAGCTTATTTACTCATGTAACTTTGGCACAAGTTTAAAGCAGGCCTCCCCTATATACAACCAACTTTTTTTTTTTAATTCCCATTCATTCCAGCACGGGAACCTTTAAAGAGCATCGCCCCCTTTTCTCTTGCCTTTAAAGATGCACATAATAGATGACACTTCATTTCAGTGAGAATGTTCGAATTGACAGAGCGCTAATGTTAATCCATGGCTGAAGAATGCTGTGTGTGTATAAGACCTCTAACCTCATCTCAACACCATGGGAGGCTTTGGCAAGTGGCCAACATGATGTATGAATTCGGATGAGAGGATCACAATGAGTGCTACGAAAGTTCCCAGTTAATTATATATGATAAAAGAAAAGTTATCTTTTGTACAGAATTCATGTGCATGCCGGTAGGGGACATCAATGTCAAATATCCTACTGCATGACTAAACTGTTCTGATATAAGTAAGGAATAAAACATGACAGGATGTGCTGTTGTCAGAAAATAATCCCTGACAGGGTGGTGTGATCCATGACCACTAGAGAACACATGATATCACTTGTTCTTTTCTGATACTAAGACTTTGAGATTCAGATGATATTGATATCCATTCAATATATCCATCCATCCATTATCCGTAGCCGCTTATCCTGTGCAGGGTCGCAGGCAAGCTGGAGTCTATCCTAGCTGACTAAGGGTGAGAGGCGAGGTACATCCTGGACAAGTCATCACAGGGCTGACACATAGAAACAAACAAGCATTCACACTCACATTCGCAGTCAATTTAGAGCCACCAGTTAGCCTAACCTGCATGTCTTTGGACTGTGGGGGAAACCGGAGCACTCGGAGGAACCCCACGCAGACACAGGGAGAACATGCAAACTCCACACAGAAAGGCCCTCATCGGCTTGAACCCAGGACATCCTTGCTGTGAGGCGACAGTACTAACCACTACACCACCATGCCACCCACATTCAATATATGTTTTCTTTAAAAACTACTAAACTGGAGAATGATTTTATAGCTGACACAATTAAAAATACAGGGGAAAAATACACTGCCTGGCCAATTAATGGGTTGCAGTTTGGATTTAAATAAGAAAATACTCAAGAACATTTGATTGGATAATTACTGCAGTGATTATGTTTCAGCTGATGCAGTGAGTAGCTTCTCATTTCTGAAACAACCATGTTGGAAAACATATCCCATGTTACTGTGTTTCAGAAGGGTCAAATTATAGGCCTGTATCAAGCAAAGAAAGCAATTAAGTAGATAGCTGAAATGACTGGAATTGGGTTAAGAACTGTCCATCATATTATTAAAGTGGACATATTATGAAAAACCTCCTTTTTCAATGCTTGTGCACATATATTTTGGTATCTGAAGTGCCTACCAACCCACAAACTCTGAAATACGACAACCCAGTCGATTTTTTTCAGCTGCCCATTTCAGAAAACATGTGCTTCAACAAGCCGTTCAGATTTGACTCCCTTTTCTATGTCACAGTGGAGCTCATAAGAATTATGCCACGCCCTTATCTGAGTATCTCCACGAATGGCTTGAGATCTGCCTTTGCAAATGAATATTCATGAGGAAAGTGTTACCTTACTGGCCAACAGAAGAGGAGGGTGTGGTGAGCAATAGCTCATTATCATTTTAAGGAACAGGCACTCAAATCGGCTGTTTTCAACGGGGCTGTTTAGATGGGGTGAGAAGGGAGCTGTGGCACTTTATCCTTGTGGTATTTTGACCAAAGCATGTTACATATATTTCTTTAAGACCTCAGAGAATTGTTAACTTGTGGAAAAGGGGCATAATATGTCACCTTTAAAACCTGGAAGGATAGTGGTGGACTCAACTTTGCAGAAGAAATGTGATCAGGAAAAAAAAAAAAAAACTTCACTGAGTGTGATCTGAGATCGCTTAAAATCTTGGTTAAGTTGAATTGTAAAAATCAACAGTGGAATTCACAGCTTTGTTCAATAGCAAAAGTACGAGCATTTACACACACATGCATACAATGTGACAAGAACTCACAGAACTGGGAATAAACAGCTGTATGGCCAGAATGTTAGTGAGGCTAATCGGAAATAAAAGGCTTCAGTTTGCTAAGAGTATAAAGATCTCTCCAGTTACTTTGGTTATGATTTGGCATATTTTCCTGATTCATATAGTATACGTACATATACATAGAGGTCCAGGACCACAAAGTTTACTCTGTTCCATATGTGCAATCTAAAGGCAAGACCAAAAGCCTCATGTAGAGCTGATCTGTCTGAACAAGAACAAGAGGCCCCATTCATTCCCTCCTCTATACCCTCCTGCTACTATTCTCCAGCTAAATTACCTGACAGGCTGACTGGTAAGTTAGTCTGGGAGCAGAAGAAGGGGAAAAAAAAAACCTTCCTTCCTGTAATTAAAGACTTCTCTATCTTTGTACTTCTGTACGTCTGTGCCCGTAGCAGTGAGGGTGCATGTGTGTAGTGAGAATTACCTCAATGTGTTGGCAGGAAGAACAGATTACAAAACAAAAGAATCTCTTTTTTTTTTTTCTCCCTGGCATCACAAAATATTATACTGATAATATATTCCTGAGCCAACTTGGAGTAAGCCTCATCACAGCCTACTTACTTTCCATATAAAATCTTCTGGACCACCAGTAAATCTATAATATATAATATATCTTCTCCAAGTTTCTGATGAAGTCCAGATGTCAGAATTAAGATTTTCTTTTTAAAAAGTAAAGGATAATGCATTGAAGTCATCGCAGATTCTGCTAAGCAGCTATATAAACCTCTAGCCAAGGCACTGCCATATGTTTTTAGTTAGTGTTTTCTGGCCAAGGGGATTCCAGTGGGAAGGCTTGAATTGACGTGTGTAACGTGACAAACGTGGTTCAATACTTTTAACTCTGGAAAAATTGCCCAGCCTGAGTAATAAATTACAGATTATAAATAATAGATACTGTATATACCTGTGGCCAATTCAGGATCACTTCTCGATTTGATGAATCTGGAATGGCGGAAAATCGAATGACTCTCCACTTGATCAAGCTCTTAAACGTTCTCACCAATGTGTCAAGGTTAAAATCCCGGGCTCCGTACGTACTTTTGTAGCTACACGCTTGTTTTGTTTAGTTCATAGTAGAGTAACTGGGTAATAATTTAACACTTGGCTACACGTACACTTCGACTATTTCTCCTAGGAGCACATCTCCTTAGATTTCCCTCTCCATTGCTAACCCTATCTGCATCGTCACGTGTCCTATGATCTCAAACCGCTTAATCTCGCTCTTTCTCTCACACATGCTCACCCAGAACATCTTTCTGAAAAGGGAAAAAAAAAACTAACGTAAGGCCAGAGATTTTGTAGTAATTTATAGTCTATAAATTAGTCTAGCTTGGGAAGCCTAAAGGTTAGAGAAGCAGCTTTGAGACCCAAAGGTCACTGGTTCAATTCCCTGGATCAACAGGAATGGCTGAAGTGCCCTTGAACAAGGCACCTAACCCTCAACTGCACCTTGGGCTGTGGGTTCTGTTGTGTGTCGCTCTGGATACGAGTGCCTGGAACACGATGTCTAAATTTAACATCTCCACCCCTTCCTTGTGGGAGTTGCCCTCCAGTGCCTTAAGTATCAAATGTTTCTGGGGCAGCTTTTCGGATCACTATAATGACCGAAGAGAAAGAAGCAATGTCATGAGCATATGGTCGGAATCTACCAGTTGTACCAGTTATTCTGCTTCATTCTCCAAACTGAATCTAAAAGGTATGTCGTTTTTTACGATAGCTTGTCAAGTGTACACGTCATGTTTATGATGGTTTTTATTCAATGCATGGCAAAAATTTGGTGGAAAGCATGAATGACGTTTGTTGATATGGTTTCAGGAATTAAAAATCCAAGCCATGAGTGCATCAGTGTAGTTAAGCTTGGGATATGCATGAGTATCTCTGTCTCATTTGGTGCTTTGGATATGATTTACATAAACCCTTGAGCTCTACTGATTTGTAATCACGTAAAAACTGAGTAAATGTTCTTTCCGAAGGCATTAACTATTTTTCTTTTAAAGATTTTGTTTGTAATAATATACAGGGTTTTTTTTTTTTGCCATAAAAATGTTGGGAAAGCTTGGCATAAACAATCTACATCAGTATCTTACTCTCATAATAGTACATTCTTCTTAATCCAAACGGTGACACCCAGGATTATGCTGGAATTTAATATTCATGCAGAGTTTTCACTGTAACAGTAACTCATCACCGTCACTGATTGGCATGTTCCGTTATAGGAAAACAAATTTTTTTTAATCCTGTTGCTTTGGTTATAGCACTTTATGACTTCCCACATTTACCCCTTGAATGTGTGATATCCACGATCGTAAATCTCTTACAAATAACATTATTGGTTAAAGTTAGATCACGGGGATGAGGTTATTCGATAAAGCTATTCCTGCAACTTCATTATCAGAGTTCTTAGGATTCCTGAAGATCAACAGAACTTTGCCCAGCAGGCCGAGCTGAGGTGACCTTGTCCCGAAGAAAAAAACAACAAACAAACAACACGCACATACATGCAAACATCAGAACAGTCTAAAACAATCTCGGGAGTTTGGTTACATCAGGGCTAACCTTGGTTCCCAGGCTTATCTCGTCACTCGCCCTTTTTTTTTTTTTTTTTGATGGATAAATGGAGGCCGAGTTCACTCGTCAAGGTTAATTTTAATTTATCTGCCATCAAAAACAAACACGGTTGATGCATCGTGAAAGATGGTGGATTTCGGATTTCAACAGGGCCACCCTGACGGCGTCCGAGCCCTAGATTGGGAGATTTTAGTACTGTATATATGCTGCATGAACAAGCTAGCTAGCTAGCTAGCTAACTGGCAGAACATAGGCTATACTAGTGCATCTCAAACAATTAGAATATCATGAAAGGTTTTTTTTTTCTAACCTAATTCAAAAAAGTGAACTTTCATATGTTCTATATTCATTACACGTAAAGGAAAATATATCAAGCTTTTTTTGTGTTAATTTTGATGATTATGGCTTATAACTCTTTGAAAATCAGAAATCTAGTATCTCAAATTATTATTGTGTTTCCTGGAAATGTCCAACTTCTGAAAAGTATATTCATTTATACACTCAATTCTTGGTTGGGGCTTCTTTACCACAAACTACATCAATGCGGTGTGGCATGGAGGCGATCAGCCTGTGGCACTGCTGATGTGTTACTGAAGCCCAGGCTGCTTTGATGATGGCCTTCAGTTCGTCTGTATTTTTGGGTTGAGCGTTTCTCATCTTCCTCTTGACGATACTTCGTAGATTCTCTATGAGGTTCAGGTCAGGCGAGTTGGCTGGCCAATCAAGCACAGTAATATGGTCAGCGAACAATTTGGTCATAGTTTTGGCACTGTGAACAGGTGCCAAGTCTTGCTGGAAAAGGAATTCAGCATCTCCATAAAGCTTGTCAGCAGATGGAAGCATGAAGTGCTCTAAAATCTCCTGGTAGATGGCTGCATGGAATTTGGATTTGATAAAACACAGTGGACCAACATCAGCAGATGACATGGTACCCCAAATCATCACAGATTGCGAAAACATCACACTGTACTTCAAACACCTTGGATTCTGTGCCTCTCCAGACTCTAGGACCTTGATTTCCAAATGAAATGCAAAATTTACTTTCATCTGAAAAGAGGAATTTGGACCACTGAGCAACAGTCCAGTTCTTTCTCTCCTTAGCCCAGGTAAGACACTTCTGATGATGTCTCTGGTTCAGGAGTGGCTTGATATGACGAATGTGACAGTTGTCGCCCATTTCCTGAAGATGTCTGTTTGTGTTGGCTCTTGATGCATGGACACCAGCCTCAGTCCACTCCTTGTGAAGCGCTCCCAAGTTCTTGGATTGACTTTTCTTGACAATCCTCTCAAGGCTGCAGTCATCCCTGTTGTTTGTGCACCTTTTCCAGCCAGCCTTTTCAGCAATGACCACCTGTGGATTACTCTCCTTGTGGAGGGTGTTGATGATCATCTTCTGGGCAGCTGTTAAATCAGCAGTCTTCCCCATGATTGTGATTGTGTGTACTGCACTCGACCAAGAGATGCACTGTATTTATACTGTTTTACTCAAACTCGAAATGAAATATTCTCATAGTTTGAGATTTTTGTTTTGCACTGTAGGCCATAATTATCAAAATCTAAAATTAGAAAAATGCTTAACATTTTATTTTACATGTAACGAGTCAAGACGATATTAAATTTTCACTTTCTGAAGTAACTGATGGGAAATATTGAATATTTTCATGATGATCTAATTTTTTGAGATGCACTAGTAGATCTGAATTTGTCCGTCATGAACAAGCCAGTAAAGGGAAAGAAAAACTCCCCAACAAGACATGAAGAAACTTTGAGGAACCAGATTTAAATGGGAGCAATTTTTTCAAATTTTTTTCTTCAGGAGACAACCACCTATGTGCCTGCCAATTTCCATGTAAATATCTTGAAAAATAAAAGTTATTATGAACAAAACATTTGATTTGTTAATGAGGCCCATTTTGGACCATGTTATCCCATTCCACAATATTACATCAACTTTCTAAAATTAAGCCGTTTCTTCAATCTTTGATTTGTAATATCTCGAACGGATAAACACGTTTTAATTCTATAAAAAGTATGTTGCTCAGCATTCAGTTGTGAATTCAGTGAGCCCAGTTTCAAGCAATTTGGATTGAATTTAAGTTTTCACCCGATATGTCTACATATCGTGCAATTATGAGTTATTACTCATCCACAGCTGGACATTATAGAGTCATGCAGTGCTACATATAAAAGATAATGAAAAGATCTTCAGTACGAGCATCAGTGTCAATTTTGTTTTAAGTTCTGTAAAGTTCTGCACCTCATTGAATCACTGTCCTCTAACCCCAGGACAGTTTAGGAGGAAACAGTCGGACCGCCATGGTGGCCACAGTGAGTCCGTCTGCTGATAACTATGACGAGACCTTGTCTACACTGCGCTATGCAGACCGCGCCAAGAGCATCGTCAACCACGCCGTCGTGAACGAGGATCCCAATGCCAGGATCATCCGAGAACTGAGAGGGGAGGTGGAGAAGCTCCGGGATCAGCTCACACAAGCAGAGGTACAGAAGTAATTGTGTTTGGGCTGGAAAACGCAAATAGAATCTGAAAATAAATGGGTTCTTCAGGCTTCTTATTTTTTCTGGAATATTCCAGTGTTCCCTTTTTGTGCATGAATTGTAATCTCAAAAAAAGCTAGGCTGTGATTTGTGTGCGTGTGTGTTTTTCCGCAGTCCATGAAGGCTCCAGAGCTGAAGGAAAGGCTGCAGGAGTCTGAGAAGTTGATCCAGGAGATGACCGTCACCTGGGAGGAGAAACTGAGGAAGACTGAGGAAATTGCACAGGTAACCATCACACACCTGTAAAGGTGTAATGCACTCGGTGTCATTACTGCTTCGGTATTCTATACAGACTCGAACATGGTGACTTGGGTGAAATGAAGTTACTCTTTCTCTGTTCAGGAGAGGCAGAAGCAGCTGGAGAGTCTGGGCGTGTCTCTGCAGTCGTCAGGGATCCGTGTGGGAGAGGATAAATCCTTCCTGGTCAACCTTAACGCTGACCCTGCTCTCAACGAACTGCTGGTTTACTACTTAAAGGTATCCACACCCTGGATTTCTGTGTAAAACCTTGGCAAATGATCACCTTTTGTATCGCAAACAGTCTTTGAACCTGCTTTGACATGTAATAGAACCTTCTCACATGGACTCCTTAAGGAAGACAAATGCATTCCAGTGTTTGTAGAGTTCGTTTTGTGGCCTAGTTTTACAGCCTGCTATGCAGACTATGAATAATTGGTGACGTTCCAGTGTCTGCATGTACTTTTACCAGAATTTCTTCCTTATTGGATGTTAAAATGGGCGAGGCTGATCTTGGATGAAGCTTGTGTAAGATCACAAGTGGCAGCAATCCCGAGTCTTACAGCTTGCACTATTGTGTTTTAGTTGTACTTGATTGGCGTCGCTAAAGATAAAGGAAACGTGCAGGAAATTGCTTTGTTGTTTGTTGCTAACTTTGTCTTTCTAGATTAGCAGCGGTTGCTATGATACCTTTTGTGTTGGCGTCACTCGGGAGCCAGCTTGAGATGCAGCTGTACCCTTCTCTCTCTCCCTGTCCAACTGATTTTTACAAAATTTCTGCCCATCACAGATAATGTAACCGTGAATATAAATGTACTATCAATACTCTGATTCAGTTCAACCACTGGAAATTCAGGGTAAACGTATATATTAACATTTTACTGCTCTTGATACTTTTGTATGTAAGGTCAAGGTCAACTTTATTGTCAAATATGCTATACATGCTCGACATACAGCACAGATGAAATTACAGTCCTCTC
>JAODVO010000017.1:19886691-19901265 GCA_025400055.1 Notarius lentiginosus
CCACGGGGCTCGAACCCGGACCTTCTTGCTGTGAGGCAACAGCGCTAACCACTACACCACCGTGCCGCCCATTATTAATATTATTATTATCATCGCATTTTTCACAAATTGCTACTGTCATTTCACCGGTTTGTTTACATTCTAAGCGGAAATTATTTTGTCGGATATTTTGTATAAAGTTTTTATTTATCAATAATCAATAATTTATCAAAAATGCTCTTTTTCTCAAAATCCAGTGAATGTTGATAGAATAAAACAGTGCTTCCACTCAATCTTGTCACCCATGGCTTATACGCACCTCATCGGCTATCAGCTAATGTACGACCCGATTTCATGGAATAACTAAAATATCACTGAGATGAATTAAATTAATATGAAAGTAGGAAACAGGAACCAGCTTAGTTTCATATAGGACAGTGCTTCGTTGCAAAGGACAATACCTCTTTGCATACACATTATGTAAAAGTACACATCAGAGTCCACATGGGGGAGCTGTGTACCTCCTCGCTGCGAAATTCATGCAGATCTTGTGGGAAATGCAAACCAGAGATCTTGTTTTATTCAAGATCCAGCAGAGCCAATGCGGATTCTCAACTGATCACTGATCAGCTGTTCTCTGTGTTCTCCCACAGCCAGGTGGCTATAGTTACCAAAAACTGAACCACACACAAAGCTACAAAATAAAAGATGAAAAGTAGGATCATGCAGTATTTCCTGGGACAGCTATGGACTCTGTAACCCTTAACCAGTTTCCTTTCTCTCATTATTCCTCTCAAATAGCTCATTGTCCAAGAATGATGGGATTGGCTATGGTTCTCTTAAGGTTTGAGTGATTAAAACCAATCAGAGAAGATATACAGAAAATAAATGAACATAACTGTACTTTTGGACTTCTTATTTTGTGTCCACGTCTTCGATGATATCTATGCAACTATGCAATACATGTCTTATAGTTATGCACCGTCATGCATGTTTCTGGGAAAATATTTCAAATGGATACATACAGCTTATGCTGGTCTTCATATATTCACACAAACTTCCATCCCGTTTTTTTTTTTTTTTTAATTTGTCCACTTATCCAACAATAACAAACACGATGTGACTACTATGATCCACTTTGGCTGAGTAGCTGGGCAGTGCTTTTCTCTAGTGCGTTTCAGCTGGACCAAATGGAATGAGGCCCATCTGTGTGTGTCCTGCTCACGCCTGCCACCTTTCCACAAAATTCTTAATTACAACTAGTCCTACAAAGCAGCATGGAACAATTTGCTACACGTCCTCTATTACCCCAATCCAACTCCACAGGCTACACACTGCTTCCTGCAGACATTTAGTAATGCTACAGTCAAACCATTAGGACAAACTTAATGACATCCTAATTCCTACAAATCATCATGTAGCCTATCCACTTCCCTTTCTCTTCTCATGTATATACATGCACACCATATATGAGGACCACTCACAAACATCGGCATTTAAAAGTACACTAATAACTGCATACAACCCCCATGACAACACACATTTACAGCGCCCCTGGGCTGTGTCCTTCACTTATGTTGTCCCAGGTGTTGCCCATCTGTATGGCTGGTTCCTGTCTATTTCCTGAAGAGAGTCCACACCTGTAAGCTTGTGGCCCCTGTTTCATTCACAGGTATATTTTAATTTCTCAGCTGGAAGGGAATCTTTCTACGACCACACTGCTTATCTCCTGCCCCCCAAGGTTTCTCTCTTTTCCCCAGTTCCAGGATACATGTTATATCTTTGAAGTGATAGTCCAATCAGCACCAAATGACCCAAACCAGTAATTAGCCATTTTCCAGCCTGCTGCAAGAATACCACTGAAAGCAATGGAGGAAGTTCCTTCAACACCCCCCCACACACACACACACACACATCTCTATACGAGCACATAGTTAAAAAAATAAAAAATAATAATAATAAAATAAACACATAATTTCAATTCAAGTTAAAAATCAGGAATATTTCCCAAAACTTCAGTTATCTCCAGTTATCATAAGAACTAACTTTAGAACTAAATACCTATAATATCTAAAGGAAACCATTTAAATTCTCCAAGTACGTTTATTTATTTTATCAGGATTGTTTTTCGACTTGATACTGTATGCCCTCTGACAAGAGGAATCCATAAATTACTCTTAACTCTCTTACCAAAATACGCCCATCTGTCCACCGGAAATCGCTTTCAAACATCTTATCGTTCAATCCGATCCACTGGTAGTCATGGCCAAGGCCTGCCATGAAAAAAAGAACATACGCTGATTAATTCTTTTGCCGTATTAGGCATGCCTGGTCAGTCTTTAGAAATAAGGGAAATTTTTATTAGTTGACACATCTCACTTCCCGTTTCTCACGCCTGAGAGATCTATTCCTCAGTCCTCTGTTCAGTAACCAGAATGATCTATCTTGGCTATATAATCAAACAATACCTTCAATATTTCCACTACTCCTACTGTCTGGGTATTTAAAGCCATGATATACTAAGGATATGTGTATTTTTGCCACCTTAGATAAATCATATCACTTAAAATGGAAATATTTAATTCTGGCATTTAAAAGATATGAAATTGTATTGTTTGACTTGTATGCATGTTCCTTTTTCAGGGTTCCCGGTCCAAGTCAAATGTCAAGTTCCCTGACTTTTCCTGACTAAAAAGCTGAATTTCCGTGACCAATAATGAACAGAAAAACAGACTGCCTTTATGCTGAACAGACAAAAACCAGCCACAGTATTTTAAACCCATCAATTTGCGAGCTTTATTTACTAATTCGCAGATGTCTTCAGGATAAAAATTAGGTTTCACTGCTTAAACCTAGTGGAATAGTGCATGGAAAATATTGCCATTTTGCCAAAATGACAACTAAAATTTCAACATGATACAAACAAAATTCCCTGATATTCCATGACTTGACCCAAAATATGATCAAATCCCCTGACTTTCCATGTCTGGAACAGAAATTTCCAGAAATTTCATGACCCATAGGAACCGTTCTTATTTATCATTCTCTACTGACTATTCATAATCATTTATATTTACCTATTAGTGGTAGGAGTATTACATATGGGCAAAACTGACAGAATGAATTTTGGAGAGTCTTAAAAATAAATTAGAGCCTCCACACTTACGGTTGACAAACTGCTGTTCTTCATGGGACAGAATACTACTAAGGTGACCACCCAGAATACGACATTCACGCTCTGCTACCTCCCAGGTACGCCTGTGAGGGAAATACCTGTAGCAATGACCTTGAAACTTATGCCATCCATAACTGCATGTTTCTGTGTCTGCAAAGAGAAATGCAAAAAGAAAGAAAAATGCACCACCATAAGTCTGACAGAAAGACTTGATGTAGACAGTATTGCTTTTAACTTGCATTTATTTAAAACCTATCAAGAGTAGGATATAACTTTGAGCAAATTGGTACTATAAATCTGACTTTCATGTACTAAATTTTTAACCTTTATTGCTCTTCTGGAGGGCTTTTGATTTTTATCTGCCTTTCATTCTTGTGTTACATGACACACCACTACTCAGATCTATAAGAGCAAGTTAAGCACTTATGTTTTAACTGCAGCTGGAAGAAATGTTTTGTTCCAAAAAGCCTATTCACTCAAATTATTGGATCATTTTTGCTTGAAGATATTACACGACACTGGTAAACAATATCTTAAACATTTTAAATGCTCAAGAGGCCACTTTCCTTTGCTATCTTCGTGTACAGCGTTTCTACAGAGACAGATGTTCAAAACATTGCACCAAGTGAGTCATGAATATAAACTATGACCATGTCTTTTTTCACTTTTTTTTTCACATTTGCAAATGAGCCATAGGCAATAAATCATTGTGGATGTTTCTGGACCAGCCCTGGGCTGCACTGTTTCCTAACTTATTTGAAATGGCATGGATTTACCCTGGCAGAAACACTAATGACTAACAGTTAATCATTGAAATGGCCTTTTAAAGAAAGATGCTGAAGGAGAACCCATGAATTGCTGCAATTTTAATTTGTCAATGTTTGCAATAACATGCATGATAATTATTAATAATTTTTAAAGGCATATTGAAGTGTTATCTAACAGTGAATTCTAGTTTGATAAACTAATTAACTGCATTTACAACAGGTATTCTAAATATCTGCTTTCATTGAGGATAATCATTTCTAGCTGTGCCGATTCATCCATCTTGGATTTAACTCTGGTCCATTTCTGGATTTTAAGAAGCCTAAAAATCATAACTAGCTGCATGGAAGCATTTGGACACCAATAATGAATCAGCCATGTATAATTTCAGTACCCAGGGCGTGTTACATGGACTGTTAATATAGCATTGTCTGAAACTGGAGCCCCAAAGGTGATCAAAATCTATGTACTATTGTTCTTCTCTAGCACTTTTATACTGTACCACTATGGTATTCTTTATTAGTTATAACTGAATAAGCCCTAAAAAAATTTGAGTCTTCATAGATGACTTCAGCAACTGCATGTTATAATCAAGTTTCCTGTGTGCGAATTAACATTACCAAAGAATTATATCCTTACCTTCCTCACAGAGAGATCCTCTGTAGCTTGGTAGACATACACAAGTAAAAAAGTTAATCCCATCTATACAGGTACCCCCATTACGACATGGGTTGAGGTGGCACTCATCAATATCTAAATAACGATTACATGAATCAGCCATGATTTACATGATTGTCATTCAGGGGAAAAAAATCCTTTAATAATAATACATTACCATTCATTTCTTAACAAGTAAATTATTGCATATTCATGGATACCTATTTCACAACGGTCACCAGTGAATCCAGGTAGGCAGCTACAAATCTGGACATTACCCCTTTTCAAACATGTGCCACCATTCATACATCCATTATCAGAACAGGAATGGTCACCTGTAGTTCAAAAAGAGAGAATGCACACAGCAATGGTTAGACGGTGCCATATGAAGTAATAGCACATAAGCATATGGATGATCTGAGAAATACTGATAATGTGGTCTTCAAAACAATGTCATACCTGCAATATCATATGTCTCTCCAACAACTGTGTATCCTAGCTCCATGTCCAGTCTCGGTCTCTGTGATCCATTTGGTGCCTCTGGATTAGAGGCTGAGATCTCAACCAGTATGGTGTCATTAGAAATATCTTTAGGAGAAGCTGAATGTACTTGAAATCCATCAGCTGATGATATGGGGTTGTCTGTACTCTGCAGAATTCCAGTTTCAGTTTCCTTAGTTTGAGCAACTGTCTCTTGTACCTCAGACAGATTTTCCTCATCTACAGATCCAGTGATTGAATCATAAGATTGTAGCATTGGTAATGTCTCGTCAGATGATGGTATAACAGTTGTTACCTCTTTGTTGATGGTTTCAGAAGTAAAATGCTCCACAGGTGGCACAGTGAATAACCTCTGTAAAGTATTTTTGTCTGAAATGCCTGGCCATTCAGTGCTGTCAATGGATGTCTTACTCTCATATACATGAGTGCTTTCAAGGGGTGTCTCACTCTCAGGCTTTGAGACAGTCTCAGAATCAATCAAATCTGGTTTGGGTTCTACTAAGGAAGGTTCAGATGTGGCATCACTATCCAGTGTCACATCAGGGTCTGGCTTCATTATTGGTATCTCTTGAGTCGACTGCATATCTTGCTTTGTGGTTTGGGTATACTGAGTATACTTGCTAATTTCTGATGGAGACATAGATACCATGGGAATAGATGTTGTTGTTGTTGTTGTTGTTGTTGTTGTTGACAAATCTTCTACTGCTGAGGTGCCTTCAGTAGGCTGGGATGTTTGTGTCATTTCCAACACTGCTTCTGGATGGAATGATGTGAGTATTGGGGGTGCATAGGTTGTACTAACAGTTTCTTTAGATAGTGATACCAATGCATCTGAAGGAGTGGTGGAAAAATCTTTGTGATCTGTTGACACTTTAAAAGACGCAGCTGTTGACTCATTAGTGAAGAGTTCAGAAATCACATCACGTGAGCTTTCCTCTGATAATAATGGGCTTGATGTATTTTCTCTGGTTGAATCATATAATGCCATCTCTGAACTTTTTGGTAGTGTCTCTGTTGTCACCTTATTGTTTGCATCAACTCGTTCTGTCTGCACTATTTCCGTTACCTCATATTTGGTGGTTGGTTGTACTGTGATGTCAGATTGTGTAGTAGTTCTAACACTGGTATCACTCTCAAGCTCTGTGTTTGATTGTATGGTGGCCTCAATCTCAATTTCAGATACACCAATAGGAATCAAATCTGGTTTGCCTTCTACAAGGGGATTGGTGGTGCTCTCATAGTCCAACACCCCAAAAATGCTTGAATCAAGAATAGTGCCTGGAATCTGTGTAGTCTCTACTGATTCAAAAACAGATGTGCCTGCTGGCTGTATACTTTGGATAGTTGGTGATGACATTTCTGAAGAAGCCTCAGTTGAAATTTGCTCTTCTCCTGGCAGCACCTTATTAGGCTGCATAGTTTCTGAATGACTGTTGTTTTTTAAAATGTCTAAAATGGGTGCAAAGGATGACTGAAAGAACTGTACAGTACTACTGAAGAATGAGGCAGTAGGTACTGCTGTAACAGACCTCTCTGTAATAGAAGATGTACTACCTGTTTCTGACTCATCAACATAAGGGAACGATGATCTTGGCTCAACATGGTCTGTAGCCTGTGCCATAGCCTGTGAAACTGCTGTGGTTGTTTTATGAGCAGATGTAGTCTCAATGATATCTGATCCACTCGTAAGTTCTGATATGAGGCCTGAGCCTTCCTCTGTGCCACTTCCCTGGGATGCTAAAGTAGACTCTGATTCTTTATAGTCGGTGGTCTTCTCTGCATTATATCCAGAGGTTGCAGATACAGTTCCATGTAAAGCAGAATTAACATCTGCTGTTAAGGTTGTGGGTGAGCTTGTATCTGTAGATATAGTGGCATCTGATATTGAAGTTTGCACTTCAGGATCTTCTACAGAGACACTATCTCCTGAGAAATTATTAATCTCTGTGTCAAAAGACATCAAAATAGAATGTGATGTCTTGGGCATTGCTTGTGTAGCTCTAAATTCAGAATGTGATGTGGTAGAGGTCACATGTAGGATGGTTTTAGGTTGACTGGTGGTTGTATGGCTGGGTTTAGTGATGTGACTGTGTTCACTGGTAGTGTAGACAGAATCAGTGGTGGTAAATGGAGGCTGATTTGCACTGGAGGTAATATGCGAGGTGGTCTGACTCGGATGGGATTTTCCAGTGTTGTAATGTGTTGTACTATGAGTGGAATACAGGGTTGACTGAGCAGAATGTGTGGACTTGGATAAGTGCGGAGTCATCTTGGAAGGAGCCACAGTTTGAACAATAAATCTTTCATCAAGAATATCGACAGACAATGTTGGTTTTGTTTCTGGTTCCTTAGCTTTTTCAGAGCTGCTTAAATCTACACCTTTAGCCGTTGGCCCTTCCAAGGTTGATTGAGTAGACAGGTGTAAATCTGAGGATGGTAACACAGGACTGTCTACCCCAGAACCTTCTGGTTCCTCTGTCAGTATGCTCGAGGATCGAGGTGTCATGGTGATAGCTGTTATACCAGCTGCTTCCTCTGTGATGATTGTGGAGGCAAAATGTGATGAGGGTTCCAACACTGAAACAGTATCTGCATCAATGATTGTATCATTTTTGGTAATAAATTCTGTTTTGGTGCTTTGGTCTCTCATGCTGTCTGTAACTGTTGAGAAAAATTCATCTTCATCTTTTATCTCTTCTGTGAATATGATAACAGGACTTGTAATTGATTTGGTATCATGGATCCTTGTGGTAATTTTGCTAGATCTGATCTCACTACTAGAGGGGACAACTGTTGTAACTTCTTTATCTGTACCATCTTGGTATATGACAGAGGGAATTGGAGTAGTCACATCTGTGTCTGTCACCACTGACCCAGGTGAGGTTTGGACACTAACATCATCCACAAGTGTAGTATATGAACTATCTGTAGGCAAACTAGTGGTTAGGGAATCTTGTGTAGAAATTTCTAAATTGTTTTCTGTATTCTGAGTTTCAGTAAACTTTGTTGAACTGTCAGACAACTGAACTTTTGATGTGGCACTTTCCATAGTTGCTTCTACAGGGACACTTGTAGATTTTTGCAATTCACTAGTGGTAGTAACTAATATTTCATCCCCAGAACCTCCATCCTCTGTAAAAGGTTTTAGTGTCCCTTTGTCAACATCTGTTTTTGAGACTATAGAATCAATGTGAAAATGCCTTGATGTCAGATGGATTGAATCTGTTCCTAGAGTCACTGGCACATTTGTTACAGTTGACTGTTTGCCCAAACCATCTTCATTTGTTAAGCGAACCGAATCTGTGAAAGTTGAAGTGAGAACAACCGATGGCAGGTCTTTGATAGTTGTGTGTATTGATGCTTTTGTTTTTTCTGTTGTTATATCCATTGATGAAGCTTGTGAAGGATCATCAGACTCAATAAAAGCACCAGAACTATCATCTTCAGTGGTTTCATTTTCAGATACAGTATCCTCCATATCACCACTTCCAGTATCCAGAGGTACAGCCATAGTCTCTCTTTCTATTGGGCTAGACATTGTTGAAGTAGTTTCAGATTTGAACAATGCATACTTGGTGGATGTCTCAACACTTAGGTGATCTAGTGTGGTCTTATTCTCACTGGTTTCAGCCTCATCTGTTTTCATAGAAAAGATTGCATTTATTTCAGTTGTTGGCATTTCTGATCCTTTAACCTGGTCCACGTCTTGATTATCTACTGTCCCCTCATATTTGATCCCTGGAAATGATGTCATTGTTACATGTTCCATTGTCGGACCGACAGAAAGTGAAGCTGACTCAACGACAGTGGATATTAGATCACCAGAACCATCATCATCAGTTCCTTCAGTTTCAATAGTAGTGTCATCTGTGTCACCACTACCAGACTCCAAAGAAGAAGGCATTGAATCTGTTTGTGCTGGGCTTGAAGGACTTTGAGAAGTAGATATTGATGTTAACTTTGTGGAGGGTGTAGCTGTTTCAACATCTGTGTAATCTAATGTGCTCTTTGGGTAACTAATTTCTGCCTCATCTGTTCTCACAGAATATTCTTTACTTGCTTCAGTTGTTTCTGACATATTGTCAGCAGATCCTTCAACTATGGAAGACTCTTGATCTGTGCTTGAGGTCCCGAATTTTTCCACGTCAATAGCAGTTGATGCTAAATATGTCTCATTATGCGTACTCTCTAAGTGAGATACATGCAATGTACTTGATGGAAAGTGGTCAGCAGTTACAGATGAACTGCTAGTAGTGGTGAATCTCTCACTAACACCAGTTGTTGCAATAGAAGTTGGTGAGGTGGCAGATACAGTGTTAAGGATGTCTTCATTCTGGTCTGTAGAACCATCACCAAATGTAAAGGCAAGGATTGTACCCGTCACTATTGAGTGGGCGAAATCCAATGATCCCTCCACAACACTGGGGTGTACTGGCAACTCTGTTCCCATAACTGCTTCTGATTTTGTTGTTAATACATCCTTTGCAGATGGAACTTGTGAAGGATGAGTGAACTCAACAAGTGGATTAAATAAATCACCAGAAACACCATCATCAAACTCTCCACTTTCTTCACCAGAACCCTCTGCCTGTGGTATTTCTTGGGTTGGAGCTGAAGTGACATATAACTCTTTAAAAACTGTATTTGAGATTTGAACCCCTGAGGTTTCTACATACATAGTATTGAAAGGCGACTCTGTTTTGCTATTACTAGTTCCAACCAATGTGTCAGTTATGTTTTGGTTGAATTCAGCAGTCTCTGGTGTTGTTCCTATCTCTCTTGAGCTGGACTCTGTTGAGATTGATTGTGTATGGTCAACTGTAAAAACTCTTGTGGTAGTAGTAGAAATACGTTCTTTTGCTTTGCTCTGTGTTGTTGTTTTTGTTGTCATGTCCTGGTCATCTGTGCCTCTACTGTGCACTTGCATATAAGGGGTTGTACTCAACTTATCAGTAATGTTCTCACCAGAAAAGTCATCCTCTGGTGCAGAATGTAATAAAATTGAGGTGGCATCAGTACTTTGTATGGTTGACGATGGCTTTTCAGGCTCTGCTCCCTTTGTGTGATGTGTTTCCACTTTTACTGTTGTTTTATCTGTCAAGAGTAATGCAGGAATTAGTGTGGCTGTATGATTTGTAATCATCGTCGTTGCTGCTATAGTAGTTTCTTGCTCTTTGGTAAGTTCATGTGTAGAGGGGACTGTAGCTGGAATACTGTATGCAATGGCTGAGCTCTCTGATGTCCTCTCCAATAATGTGCCCTCTGAGTGAGGTAACAGTGTACCATCCCACACTGGTATTGCAGACGTGAAATCATCTCTGTTAGTAATTGCAGTGCTTGTGGTGAATGTATCAGTTAGTTGATTACCTGAACCTTCTGTCTCTGGGAAGAGCAATAGTGACTCTGATTTTGTACTTGGCAAACCTGGGCTTATGGACTCAACACTAAATTTATCAGTTGTTTTATTTTCTGAGTTATCTGTTGAGAAGACCATTTCAGAGGCATCAGTAATAGGTACTTCAGATGACTCTGATGGCACTGTTGTTGCTATCATCCTTCCTGCTGGGCTGTCAGGACTCGGGTCACCTGCGTCTTCCTCTGATATCACACTTGGAACTGTGGTAGTGAAGGGTTCTTGTATGACTTCTTCAGAAATACTGCTTAACTGCACTGGTTCTATTGTTGACTCCATAGCAACGTAGCTACTTGAAAAGGCTGAGGGAGAAACAGTAGCCTGATTTGCTTCCATTTCCTCTGAAACAGTGTTCACTTTTATTGTTGTATCAACTCTCTGAACTGTATAAACAGCTGCCATGGTAATATTTTGTTCAGAACGGGTTGTATTATGTAATGGAAAAGCTGTTGGAAATTCTGTGGCCGACATTACATGCGATTGATCTCCTGAGCCATCAGCTTCAGAAAATGGAAAGGTTTCAGAATGTGTATCTGATGACACATCTTCTTCACTTGTTTTCTCCATTGTAGACACAGTGATTTTAGTTGATGTCTCATCTAAACCTTCTTCTTCTTGTGAGAAATTGATAGTATTAACTTCTGATGGTTTTGCTAATATTGTGTCTTCTGTTTGGAGCCCCACAGTTTCTGGCACTGGTGGTTTGTGTGGTGTCATGGCATCAAAATCATTTGTTACAGTACGTTGTAATAATGTAGGCTTTGTAAAAATGTAATCATGAGTTTCACCACCTGATCCTTCTACTTCAGCTGTAAATAAGGATTTTGTTGAAGTAACGCTTTCTATATCTGATGAAGATGGACTCATAATTGTGCTTTTTGAAATAGCTTGCTTTTCTGTGGTGTCAGGTGTGGACGTATGTTCTGTCTGATCTGTTGCAGACTTAGGTGTCTCTGTAGTAAAAACATGCTCTTTTATTCCCAACTCTGTTGTCCGGTAGTTTGAGGCTGAGTAGGTAATATCTGTGGTGTCAGTAAGAAAGGGCACTAATGGTTTATTTTCATTTGTTGCAACCATTATATGGTCTAATTTGTCAGTTTCTGTTCCCTGCAAGGTTGTACTTTGGTGTGTCACTTGAACTGCTTGAAAAGTAGCCGTTTCCTGCCCAGACCCTTCTTCAGTAGGAAAAGAAATCTCCTCAATAGTATCTATTGGCTTAGAAGGTGCAACAGCTGAGATAGTTGTTGCAGATGTGTTTGTTGGGACCACAGATGACTGATGTGGTTTTGGTGAGAAGCTTCTTTCAACTATGGTTCCAGATGGAGTTTTAGGTATGAAGAGTCCCTCCTCCATGAGAGTCTTATCTTCAGGATCTGGCACTACAGATGATGGAGGAGTGGACTCTACAGTTATTTGTTCTTTGTCATAAACAGATTTTGGCTCCACTGTGCTGAGAAAAATGGGCATTGGAGAGGTTACATCCAGACTTGACTCAGCTGGCCCATCTTGTGTTTCACCAGTGTCTACCAGTGAGTAATCAAAATTGGATGGTGTCTCTATTTTTTCTTCTGTTTGTGTTAGGTTTTGAGAGGACACACTCTCAAACACATCTCCTCTTGCCTCTTTCTCAGCATCAGGCTTCTCAGGCTCAATGGTCACCTCATATTTGCCATTTATAAAACTAAGTGTTGGTCTGCTGGTGGCTACAGGAGAGGAGAAGTCAAAAGTAGACTCTTCACTATCCCAGACAGGCTTACCATCCACAGGGGAGGGAGTGTGCTCATTAGGAACTGCAGGAATAATAGGAATCCAGTCCAGTTGAACTATAGAAAAAATTTATATATTAAATATATCACCTGCTTACAGTCTTTTAAATTATTGTATTATAAACCAGCTAATGAATAGTCAACACTGAATATAGGAACAGACACAGTGAGTCAACACAATTTTTTGAGGGCTCAGGTAAAGTTGGTCAGTCACTTACAATAATGTTCTTTTTGCTTTCTCAGCCATTACCTATGTAATGGTGACACATTCCATGACTTAATCAGCAAAGAAATTATCATCATTCTCATTAATTATGTGTCTGTCTTGGCGATCCAGATGCAGTACTGACATATGAGTGATGCCCCTTACTTAAGGAATAGCAAAGACATTTTTGATCATCTTTAACATAGAAAGCATCAGGCTACTGACTGGAAGGTTGTGAGTTAAAATTCCAGCATTGCCAATTCTGCCATAGTCAGTTCCTTGACCAAGACTTTGCCTGTTATCCATCATCTGCTCAGCTGTATCCTGTCTTGGGTATCTCAGTTGTCAGGTGTAGGTCCTGTCTCAGGTTTAAGTCACTTTGTATAAAGTGAAATGAGTAATATATAAAAATTTTAGGTGTGATTAAGACCAGAGCAGAGCTTACAGATCTAGACATATTTCAGAGTTCTCCCTTCTCAGCCTCCAGAAGCTGAACAGCATTGATGACTCTGTTGCCATACTATGTGTCTGGTAATTAATGTCACATAAAACAGCCTGGGTCGTGATCATAACTGTAAGTGTTTTGTTGCAGTTGAAATCAGACACAAATGCACCGTTGTGCTCAAATTATTACATCAGTAACACAAGTACTGTTGAGGCAACAGTCCAGTCAACACTTATGACCTTAATTCATTAGCTACTGTACGTCTTGTGTTTGGTAAAATCTACATGATTCTTACTGAAAAATATTATTACAGGTATATTGGCCAAAGATATTTTGTTGAGCGTCAACTGATATGAAATCAGCAACATAAATAATATAAAGAGTATTTTCAGTGTAACTGGCACAAACTCATTCTTTACCATAACATTAAAATGGATATAATTATTTAATAAAATGATGTGCAGGGTGTGATAACATTTTCCATTCCATTCGCTAACTGATTGCGATGTCATGGGCACATCCAGTCACGGCCAACATAACGCATTAAATATGTTTTCTTCCAAGCTCACTGTTCAGCTGTCTCTAAAGAGAGGGGCGACTTTACTCTGGTGGTGACATCAGCCTTGTTGTGGCGGCCAGTCTTTACTGTGCTAATAAGCATCTGTGCTTATTCAGGTAGTGTGCCAATAATTTTTTTTTTTTACCTGCCAAGGCTCCAGAAACAGGAGAGGGAGCGAAACCAGAGAGAACCTGTTGTGTGCTGTCTCTTCTACTCTTGGTCAAAATGAGCTGTGCAAATGCTGGCAACTAACACCTGGTAGCTAGAGGTGTCAGGTCTACGGCTAAAACTAACAGCTAGATAAGTTTCAAACCTGTCTAAAAGCCTCTCAGTAACCTAGGGATGTTTAACATGGCCATAAGGTCAAATTTAATTCTAGGATTGAACAAAGTATAGCGCAGTTGCCTTGTTTAGACAACTTTAGACAACTGTCTCACAATTGTATGTGAATGGGGAAAAAAACAGAACTGTCCATTTTTAAAATATTTTTTTTTAACCGCACTGAAAGAATCTGCACAGACTTGAAATATTTTTTTTTGTAAATACAGAATTGTAGTCATTCATCAGAGAATATATGGAAAGCTATTTACTGTATATTAAAGAATTTTGTACATGGAAACATATGGAAGCTATTTATTTGGAAACATATAGGTCATATAAGATACAACTCATTACTGACAAATCAAGTTTACACACTAACCAAAAAAGGATAAGCTCATACCAGTCTTTAAAATCAACCCAAGCCAACCAAAACAATGGTAGGATTTTAAAGTAGCTGAAAGTGGTTTCATACTAAGTGTGAACAGATGAGTGTCATGTCTAAAGTGCACTTTGATTAATCTCAGAATATCCAGAACAAAGCACATTTACAAAATGTTCCTGTGGAGAGACCTCATCAACTCCTCACATAAAATCCAACGAGGCCTCATTAAATGATCTTTAGCATGGTAGTGAATTTTAAATGCTTGCTTTTGCTTTCCCAGTCCTCACTACAGGGTTGATAAGGAAATTGCTTGCCTTCCCATATTTCCCATATATATATACAGTGGGGCAAAAAAGTATTTAGTCAGCCACCAATTGTGCAAGTTCTCCCACTTAAAAAGATGAGA
>JAODVO010000017.1:24106514-24122306 GCA_025400055.1 Notarius lentiginosus
GTGAGCTGATAGCCGATGAGGTGCGTAGCACCGAGTTGCCTATAAGCCATGTACGACAAGATCGAGTGGAATAACTGTTTTATTCTATCCACATTCACTGGATCTTAAGAAACGGCGCATTTTTATTTTAAGCAAATTTGATGAATAAAAACTTTACACAAAATGTCCGACAAAATAATTTCCGCTGAGAATGTAAACAAACCGGTGAAATGACAGGAGCAAGTTGTGAAAATGCAAAAATAATAATTCTTTAAAAAAATAAATATATAAAAAAAGATACGTTCTTACCATCAAATACTTTTATTCCATATTTTGTTGCTTTTTTTTTGGGGGGGGTTGTTTTCGAGCAGAGTTTTTAATTTAGTCCTCAGTTGGTTCAGCGACACGCTCCGCCATTTTGTTTTCCTCTATTCACGGTATATGAGCTGATAGCCTAGTAGCAGAGCAGCCAATCAGAGCACACGATTGTTCATATCCAGTGAATCTTCATAGAATAATCGTGAATGTCCTGGACTCGAGACATCACAACTGAAGGTTATACTGTACAAAACGTCCGACAAAATAATTTCCGCGAAATGACAGGAGCAATTTGTGAAAAATGCTATGATAATATTTCTTGGAAAAAAAAAAAAGATACGTCCTTACCATCAAATACTTTTATTCCATATTTTCCATATTCGGTCTTCTTCTTTAGGGTTTTTTGGCGGTTGGCAAACCAGCTTAAAGGTGCATTACCGCCACCGACTGGGCTGGAGTGCGGAACAGGTGATATTGGGGGCGGGACTTTTTTTTGAAAGCTATTTCTGTTTCTTTTAAATACTTGATAACAATTTTTGGGGTTTTGTTTTCAAGTAGAGTTTTTACTTCGTCCTCGGTTGGTTCAGCAACACGCTCTGCCGTTTTGTTTTTCTCTAGTCATGGTATATGAGCTGATAGCCTCATAGTAAAGTAGCCAATCAGAGTGTGTGATTGCTCATATCCACTGAATGTGGATAGAATGATTATATTTATTGTGGGGAAATAATAACCCCATCCTTTACTGTGCCACTGAGATGGAGAGGTTTTGTGCCCAATAACACAACCCAGACTTTTGGCACTGAAATATGCGTAAATGGAGAAGTGGCAAAGGCTAATCATTAGTGGACCAGAGCTTTGTGCCATGGCTCCAAAGAACACCAGATCTGCACTCTTGCAACAGTCAGAGCTCTTAACGGTTCTTCTGTGGTCTTTCTGGGAAAACACTTAACGGTCGATCCTACAACAGACCGTTTCCTTATTAATTAGAGATCCAAAGTAGAATATTTATTTTGGAGCTAAGAATCCTTAATTATGCACTTAACCCTTAAAAACCCTGAAGAGCATTTCAATAATGCACATGGATTTAGTTTACCTTCAACATGTCCAACTGCCTATTTCTGAATTTTTAAGTGTATAGCGAAATTTCTATAATTTTTACGCAAAAGGCCTAACATGGTGTCCTGGATAAATGAGAATCAGTTTTAGAAGAAAAGAACAGAGCAAGTGTTATTCCCTAAAACAGCAAACGTGTTTTATTTATCCTTCTAAAATAAATCACATATAAAGTCAAATTAATTCCAAGTTTGCATTTAATTTCAGAATGAGTTACTTTTATTATGATAAATATTTAATCAACATATTTGATTGCTTATTATATTATTAAATATTGAGGAAAATAAGATTATTTTATACCAATAAGCTATTTATGTTTCTGTCTTAACAAGATATGAATTCAGACTGCTCAAAGAAGACAAATATATTCACTACATACTAAAATACTAAAATCATATGGTTTATTTTATCATATTTTAGGAAGACAGAATAGCTATTCTTTCAAAAAGTCTAGTTTTATGATTAAATGGATGATGCAATTGTGTTGCTCAAATACTTATGCTATTCATAATTTATATTATTGATTATTATTTTTTATGATTATACAAGACCAAGTGCTTAAATGCACAACTGTAATGATAAATTTAGGGGTGCATTAGAGCAGCTGGATTTAGAGACGACATAGCCCATCCTGGTACTTCGTCCAGTGTTACACAAAATAACTCTTTCTCCATAAAATGAAAAGCATCAATGCTGTGTGGCTAATGAATGGGTGTAACTTCCTTAAATGTGGCATGGGAAGTTAAGGCCAAATGGCTTTGGAGAAGCCATGAATTGGAGCCGTGTGTACATTGAGTGTGTAAGTGTTCGAGCAACAAAGACGCTTTAATCCAAGTAATTTACACAATGCAAAGGGTCGTGTTTACATGGTGTAATGGAGGGTCTTGCTTTTGCTCCAGAGCTCAAGTGGCGCGTCCTAAGGTGAAAGGGGCCTGTTTGAGTTCTCACACACACACACACACACACACACACACACACACACACACACACACACACACACACACACACTTCACAGTCCTTCGTCTGGATGATGCACCCTATTATTTTAAAAAACATGGTTTCACAGTTGTGAAAGTATTTATAATGAATGTGTACTTAAATAATCTATGCAATGGCACATATTCTGAAATCCCAGTGACTCATTTAGAACATCAACACTCAAGATTGGCCTATATGCATTTAGGAAATAGAGTTAATATATTTTGATCAAAACTATACACTGACTTTGAGGAAAACCATAAACGCTTTCCTCAAAATAAGTTGGGATTTACACACCACATACCCTCTTACTATATACACTTTTCAGACACGATGCTCCAAGGAAAAGCTGTTTAAGATCACTAAGACAAAAAAAAAAGTGCACGTTTGCCAATCTGGGAAAGAACGCTCTATACTTCTCTGTTTTTCTCTATTCAATGAAGTCAAAAGTCAAAGTGAACAAAAATGAACAAACATAATATAAGCTATAAAATAACAACACCTGCCATCCTGAAGAATTTCCAACAAACAGAGTTATTAGACAGTAATAAGCATGAATAAAAACAGTAGGGAAGCCTGGTGTACAGTGGAGAAGGTTGGAGGAAACAGAAGGAGAGGGAGGATAAAGAAGAAGGAGGAAGACTGATGAATCTCTGATGAAGAGAAACAGTATCAAGTTACATTATTTTTTTCATGAAACTAGCCATATTTTGACTATTAGAGAGACTATATATAATATATATACAAGTTTAACATTTCATATAGTGTCAATAAATTATTCTCACTGTATTAAAGGAGAGGACAGATCCTGTATTATTCTTTTCTTTATAAATTGGCCAACTGTCTCTGCAGTCTTACATGCTTATGCTTATTTTATGTGACATTCATTTGTGCAAACATTTTCTGACTGCATAGTTTTTTGTCCATCTGAAAACACAACCTAGTAAACAAATACATAAATAATGTATTGCATTTCCATGCATTTATCTGTTCATATATACAGTGGAGGCATAAACTTCCTGTCACAGCTGTGTTCTCAAATGATCAGCGGAGTATGAAGAAATACCCATATTGAACAAGTTAGTACTGCTTCTTCTTGCTCACAAGACACAAAGATTTGCACAATCTGTGATTAAACTTTTCAGAAACGTGTTCTCAAAAATGTGCTTACAGAACTACTCATGTGGAAGTCATTGGCAAAAGCTGTTCAAAGAAAATAATTAAACATGGCTTGTTTTGTCATTTTAACTTTGTTTATAAGAAACATTCTCTGTGTTACAAAAATCTCCCCCCCCCATACTGAAATTGACATTTAATAGCAATGACTAATATCATGAATGAATTTAACATGCATTTCATAAGAAATTGTTCCTCATAATCTATTTCTATTTCCATGTCTAACTCTTCCTGCAACCTTCTGTATTGTACAGCAGACTGTCCTTATTCATGTGCAGATTTATATTCAGTAGTCCAGATCATCAGAACAGCAAGATTTCATTCAACAGCAACACCTTGTCCATCTCTGGCTTCTTGAATGGTGGTCTATAGAATATAAAAAGTTTTGTTCCATGTTTCTTACTTAGTATAAAAAAGTAGGCATGTGGTTGCATTTTAACATGAAAATAGATGTTAATTGTTGCGAAAAAGTT
Organism: Notarius lentiginosus; assembly: GCA_025400055.1. Lineage (NCBI taxonomy): Eukaryota > Metazoa > Chordata > Actinopteri > Siluriformes > Ariidae > Notarius > Notarius lentiginosus. The sequence goes on from JAODVO010000017.1 coordinate 24,110,552, forward strand.
TGTATTTGTGTTATTAGTAGGACATATGCCGAACGATGCTACGGATGTTCTATGAGTCTGTGGTGGCCAGTGCCATCCTGTACGCTGGCGTCTGCTGGGGCAGTGGCTTGAAGATGAAGGACACTAACAGACTCAATAAGATCATCAGAAAGGCTGGCCATGTTGTAGGTGTAGAACTGGACTCTCTGACAGTGGTGTTGGAGAAGAGGACACTCTCCAAAATAAAAACAATCTTAGACTGTCCTTCCCACCCTCTACATGAGGAGCTGATCAGCCAGGAGCACATTCAGTAAATGGCTGATTCTTCCACGCTGCACAACTGAGAGACACAGGAGATCATTCCTACCTGTTGCAGTCAAGCTGTACAATGCCACTGTGTAACTGTGGTACACTGTCTTACCACGTATACTGTATCCTTAACTCAGGCGCAATATATGTACATAGGAATCACTACATATAAAATCACTTCATTTTGCTTTTACTTAAGTTATTGAACTTATTTAAATTTAATTTTATTTTTATTTATTCTTTTTTCAGACGATTTTATCTTCTATTTTTAGACATGTTTACTTCTTCTTTGATTCAGGAGCTTGGTCGCAAATTTGAATTTCCCTCCGGGGATTAAAAGCGATTCTGATTCTGATTCTGATGACAAAGTTTTTAAAAAAACCCAAAACAAACTGTTTTCACTGGCACAGATGGAGAAGACAGCTGTTGGGATTTCATAAAACGTTTCCAAGTAGGAAAGAGAATGAAGCAGTAAAACACAGCTGAGTGGCTCATGAGACATATGGTGTTTAAAGCTCGAGAATCAAATATCAAAACGCAACAGAAACATGTTTACTTTACTGTTTTTATCCACAACTTCATTGTCTGAAACTTTGAAAAATGCTTCAAGCTCTGCCCACTCAGCAAAATCACATCATGTCATATATCCAGGAAATGCCTATTCTTGGATATATACGTCCACTGAACACTTTATTAAGAACACTCGTACACATACTGATTACCTCGCCTGCTACGGAGTAAGCGGGGAGAGGTATTGTAATCAGTGCGGCTTGTTTGTGTGTCCATCTGTGAACAATCTAGCGTCTAGACGCTTGGACCAATTGACTTCAAATTTTCATCGGAGGTGGGCAACGGTCCCTAGATTACCTGGTTAAATTCTGGGGGTAATCGGGTCAAGGTCACCGGAAAGGTCAAAATCATTTCTTTTGCGATAACTTTCTTCAAATTCATCATTTTGACTTCACACCGAAACCAAAATGTGCATCTTTTAAATCTACTTCCAACCACATGCTGCATGATGGGGTAGCTTGGACGGTCTCTGTCGCGATTGGGGATTCAAAGTCATTGGTCAAAATAACATATTTTCCATTATAACTCAAAAACAGTTGCCGATAGACAGATGCTTACTATGATGAGCATATAGGAACTCCTGTATGGCCTTTCATTTGGTACCATGATCTTTGGCCTTGAGTGAACTTGAAAGGCCAAACTCAAGGTCATGGGTTTTCAAAGGGCTTTCACTTTAAAATGGTTCATGATAGCCAGATGTTGATCATCATCGACATATAAGAAGTCCCATATGGGCTTTCATTTGGCACCATGACCCTTGACCTTGAATGACTTTTAAATGTCAAACTCAAGGTCATGGATTTTCATCAGACTATAACCTGACAGCTGACGATTGAGAAATATCACCATTATCAAAATATAAGTATAAAATAAGTGCTGCCTGGCAACATTTGTTTATGCAATGATTGAATGAGCCAATCATGTAGCAGCATTGTGATGCTTTTTTTCCCGAGCCTCTCAATAAGGCAATATTTTCTATACTTTTTCACGGTAGATAATGCAAATAGCCCTCTGTATTTAATCTTTCATTTGTCTAATTTTTTATTTCAGTTTTTATTTGTTATCTGTATGACATTTTTTCTTGCTACTGTAACACGTGAATTTCCCCAATATGGGATCAATAAAGTGAATCTAATCTAATCTAATCTAATCTAATCTAATCTATTTACTGTATGGACATGGTATCGGAAAACAATTTTTATAAGCAGTAGTCACATGTACCCACAGGGTACCTATTTTTAATGAATCTTACCACTATTTTGGTTACATCCCTACTTCATACCATTCTATGTGTTTTTACTTATGACCATTGGTGGTGCTGTTGTTCTTGGTTCCACAAAGTAAAAAGAAAAAAAAAAAACCTTCAACACATTTGTTAAAAGGCGTTAATATGATGTGGATGCCAAAAAAAATTGCTCTTATTATGACCTACAGTATGTTTTCCCTGAAAAGGAGGGAGGGCTTAGCCTTGCTAGCCAGTTCATACCAGCTAGCCCTGCTTAGTACCAATGTTGACATAAGGCTTCTCACTGCTAATGCACAACAGTGGCAAAATTGTCTTATAATTTTCTAAAATAAAAAAAAAATGACATGATAAACTTTGAAGTAAGGAGTGAAAGATAGCAGAATTTGAAATCCACTGCTATCCCTTTCAGTTATTACAGTTATTACATATTCTGTTCACAAGAGTAATATACCTGGTAGGCCCATAATCCCCAATAAATTGTCGGCAAGCTGTCATTTATCAGACAACACTGTTACTCAGCAAGTGAAGATGGACTTGATGGAGCCACTGGATTCTTCGGCAGTGCCTGAAATAAGTGATTGAGATTGTCAGCCCTCGGGCCACCTGATCCAGGCTGAAATATTAATCCCAAATGGGAAAGGTCTAATACAGAGGTTGATCATAAGAAGGTCCCAGAACATTAATTACTAATCTTTCTATTACTACAAATTTATATTAACTTGAGAATATATGGGACAGTGTTACTTTTTTTAAAATATATATATATATATATAATGCTGACAGTTCAGTTAAGTGATCTTTAAAAAAAGATTTACACAATGTCTAATGTGCATAATTAAAATTACATTACACATTTTCTGACTTATTCACATTTTCATCTTTATTCTCATTATCTTTTATACTAACTGAAAGACACATTGAAAGTGAAACTCTGGGCTGTGGTCTGTGCCCAATTATTCATTACAGGTTAGCAGAATATTTTCTATATGTTACAGCTTTACCAACTTTTGTTCCCAAGAAGGTTCTTTATGTGTTCAGGGATCATTCTGGCATAACATTTAGTAATGATCCTCAAATCTTGCACCGACTTTTTTTTCTTTTTTTGATACCACAGTGTTGTTGGATTCTTAATTCTGATTGATAAGGTGTTGATTAGTTTTCTATAACAGCAGCTCTTCTATGGAAGGAGTTTCCAGTGTCAGAGCATGGGAGCAGTTAGTGGTGTTTCTGCTACAGGAAAGTGTTCGACACAGCTGGGTTTGCACTTGTCAGTTTCTTGGGAATATGACAAGTTGTATTTTTTTAATGGTTTGTTTTACAAGAGAAAAAAAGAGAGGCTGATGAGGAAACAACTATTTTTATTCTGTCCACATTCACTGGATATGAGCAATTGCACGCTCTGATTGGCTCCTCTACTATGAGGCTATCAGCTCATATACCGTGAGTAGAGAAAAACAAAATGGCGGAGCGTGTTGCTGAACCAATTGAGGATGAAATAAAAACTCTACTTGAAAACAAAACCCCCCAAAAATACAAAAAAAAAAGCAATAATATATGGAATTAAAGTATTCCATTGTAAGAACATATCTTTTTTTTCAATAATTATTATTATAACATTTTTCACAAATTGCTACTGTCATTTCGCCAATTAGTTTACATTCTAAGCAGAAATGATTTTGTCAGACATTTTATATAAAGTTTTTATTTATTGAATTTGCAAAAATTCAAAATAAAAATGCTCTGTTTCTCAAAATCCAGTGAATGTGGATAGAATAAAATAGTTATTCCACTCAATCTCTTCATACATGGCTTATAGCCAACTCGGTGCTATGCGTCTCGTCGGCTATCAGCTCATGTATGACTCGATTTCACGGAATAACTGTTAAATACCTGCTGTAACATGAGCAATAGTAGGAACTAACTTGTTTGTAACTATAAATGTTTAAAAGCATGATTTGTTGATCTTGGATACATAGAGAAAAAAAATTTCATTAGCAAATTGGTGTGGTAAACAGATTAAAACACTTCAGGATGTGCTGTTATTGGAAAATAATCAAATTTGGGGTGGTGCGGGTTTTTTTTCCCTACTTCTTCCTCATTGTATAAATATTTATACTAATATTTGTTGAACAGCAATTTGTAAATCAGCAGTCATAGAGTAAAAACTGTAATACAGGGATGGGTGGGCTTTTTTTGGAATATTACAATCTAATCTTCTTTGAACCTGCTCTTTGAACCCCTTATTTACATGTGATGTGAGATCACATACTGTATATGAGATATTCTTATACATGGTCTATAGATGGGACTCAGAGCTGGGTTCTGGCAGAATTCACTGATGCCAGACGTCAGATCTTCTCAAACTGACAGGGGGCAAGCATATGCCCTTGGGCAGTCCTGGAAAAAACCTGGACCATTTTTGCTACAGTGGCTTAGCTCAGATGCAAACCTGGCTCTGGTCCTGGCTCTTTGCAGTATTCAGACTTTATTTAATCATGCTTCCATTGCAACTGCATTTTCTTTCTTGTTCCTGAAAGCATGATATTTTGTCCATATGGATGGATGGCCAATGGAAATTGGATGGACTTCACTTGAAAGCAAGTCAGAGTGGATCCAGATTCACAGGAAACATCGTTGATAAGTCGTTACCAAAGCCAACGAGCAGAATGAGAATACTAAATCAGGACTGGAGTGAAGCTGAATATTACAGATTTCTTTTTAATCAAATTCATGACTGATTGAAACGAGACCAAAATTATTTGAGGCATCGATACAATGTGCAAAAACAAATAGCAAACAAACAAAAAAAAACACATTGAGATGTCATTTCTATTCCACACAAAAGACCCAAATACAAAGAACCCTGAGACTGCCTGATTGAAATTATTATGCTAATGATGATATTCTGGATTTGGAAAGTCCAGCCAATTTTTGCTCCTGTGCATTCACATCAAGTTTGCCTCTGCTTCACAGCCAGGTGGACTGAGAACCAAGGTTCCTGCAGCATCAACCAAGCAAGAGAAAAGGGAGAAAGAGTAAAGGATGAGAGCCCAAAGGCACTTTCTTCATCTTGCCTAAATCTTTGTTCCAGCATTTGATAATTTACTCCTGATTATACAGTGGGAACTGCACAGGGACATCAGCACACTTGTCTGAAGCACTGAAGCATCTCTCTCTCTCTCTCTCTCTCTCTCTCTCTCTGTCTCTCTGCACAGCCCTCGCTGTGTTTTTGGCAGTTACAACTGACCATCATGTGCCATGGTGCCAATTTTTGTGAAAACTGGCACATATGGCAGCTGAAGTGCCATATGCCATAACAGAATATTTTTGGCTGTTTCCACCATTTGTATAATCGCTGGATCCGGTATAAAAGTGGTTTATTATTAATTTATTCCTTTCCCCCAGTTTGTTGCCCTCCAGATGAAGCATTTGATGTGAATCTGTCTGAGAGAGTTACTCTAAGATGCATTGTAGGAGAAACAGCACTCATTGACCTAGGGTGGTGACAGGACAGAGGGATTGTGTATGTTGTGAGAATATTAGGGAGGGAGAGAGAGAGAGAGAGAGAGAGAGAGAGAGAGAGAGAGAGAGAGAGAGAGATGAGAATGGCCTCTTTACCCTCCTCTTAAGAGACACATGCTACACTTGGAACTTCTTCACTGCTGTCAGGGCCTCAGACTCCTTCCCTTTCCTCTTCTGCCCTCCATTGGAAAAACTATGGAAGGCCTTCACTAGAGCTGACATTTCTCTAATCTCTTCTTTCTCGTTTCACTTTTAATTCATGATTCATGAAAACCTACGTCCCAATACACTTCTTGTTTATTCTTCATGCCAATCACTATAAATATACAATTCACAGATTTGTGTTGAAGTATGCATATGACACAATGCAACAGCCTTTTAACGTAACTAAACCACGGATCATGTGCATCAATTACTCGATTCATTCATTAGTAAATCTTCAGAAATTGCTTCATTCTGGTCAGAGTTGTGTTAGATCCAGAGCATATCCATGGAATATGCTGTAGGGAGTGAGACGGGAATACACACTTGATGAGACACCAGTCCATTGCAGCACACCATACACAGACGTTTAGCATACTGTACATACACGTGTTTTTTGGGAGGTAGGAGAAAACCAGAGAACCCAGAGGAAACCCATATGGACATGGGAACAAGGCTCCACACAGACGGTAACCTGAGACACTGCAGCTCTGAGGCTTATTCCTACACTTAGCTGTTCCATAATTCCATCATTTCCATACAAAAGTCACACTGTTATATTAAATTATTTATGGTCTGATGTACTGTATAAAACAACAAACTTGTGCATATATCAGGTTTATGTGTTTAATCACATTGTGAAACAGAAAAAATGTAAGAAAATATTAGCCTCCAAATCAAAAATATGATACAAACATACTTTTTTTGTCCTGCCATTCTTATTTAATATGTAATAAAAATACATGTTGAGAATATGTCTTACGATATGCACAAGACTAAACATGTGTGGGGTCAATAAATTTATGCAAGAATTAAGACAAGACTTACACAAGCTTAACTGCTGTAGAAAATATAGAAATGATCTATGATCAAACATTTTCTTTTTTCAATCACAAATAGGACAAAATAGAGCAAGAGCTTGTTGGCATGGCATCGTTTAATTAAGGAGTGAAAAAGGACATTCATTACAGTCAGAAAGATGAGAATTTGAGTAAGTCTGCAAGTAAGTGGACACTGACAGTCGTGGGTTGTTGTTTTTTAAGCATCTTTAAAGCTTTTTTTTTATTTAAGGAAACTGCTGAAGAAGTAATAGACAGATTTCCTGCTCACCACTACAACTAAAAAACTGCCCATCATTAGTTCAGGCATGAGACGGTTAACAAAATGTCGAGGGTAGATTTTTACACAGGCATTTGCAACTGGAGTCTTTTGCTGAAGTCACTCGACCTGAGGACGAAGAAACAAAGGAAGTATCAATACCAGTAAAGCAGGCTGTTGTGAGGCTGAAAATCAAAAGCAAACAATCTGTTATAGCTGAGTATATCAGCGTGACCTTAGAAACTTCATCACAAAATGTCAGACAAATTAATGATTAATGTCCAAAACAGGAACATAAAAATTCCTGATTTTTATTATCTCAGTACACACAGTAATTTATACTGGAGTTCTTCCGTTATAGTGCTCTCCATCAAGTCACTTTGACCTCACACCGAGAGCACTTTTCGCAGAATGTTGGCAGTGCCAAGCAAAACTTATTATTATTATTGTTATTATTATTATTTTTATTTCTCTTCAGGAGCTGCTTTATTCTGGTCAGGGTCACAGTGAATACTGGACGACATCAGGTGGAAACATTCTAGTCCATCTCACAGCACCATACACACACATATTTACACGCTCATTCAATTCTGGGGACGATTCCGAGTTAGGAGTTGGGAGGAAACACGGAGAACCAAGAGAGAACACAGGTGGACACTGGAGGAACATATAAAAGTTTGTACGCACAGTAACTTCAGCTCAGGATCAAGACAGGAACCGTGAAGCTTCCGAGGCAGGAATGCTACATGCTGTGGCACTAATAATAATAATAATAATAATAATAATAATAATAATAATAATAATAATAATAATAGAGTCCCCAAAAGTTTATTGAATTGCTTCTAATCACTTGATGAGACCAATATGTGATGCAAAAAGCAAAGTGTGGAGAAAGAAACAAGAATTGATCATAATCCATAACAAACATCAATGTTTATCGATGACGGCTTGCCTTAAGAAGATAAGTTGTGAAATGGACAAAATCATCTTACCTGCTCAGGTCCAACAGAAAGCCTCATGACTCCAGATACCTCGAGCCTCGTGATGTCTGTCTGTCACTGATTATAAAGGATTTTCAACAAGTAATAAGGAAAAATGTAATAAAGGATATACAGTATGTGTATGTTGTTCACCTCACAGGTTTTCACATTTCAGCTGACAATAGGCATTTTTAATATTTACACACATTGCTAGAGGAGTATTTCACTTCTTTACCTGAGAAAACATATACAGTATGGCATAATGCTGTTATTATAATCCTTTTTCATCTTTTATTGAAAGTCAAAGCATCACTACAAGTCAAGATATTTAAAAAAAAAAAACAGTGGTTCCGTATTTACAGAATTAAATAAATCGACAGTGCTCAATGTATAAATGTCCATCTACTTTTCGTTTAACTGCTTTTGTAGACTGCAAGCAAGTATTTTATAAAACACATAATGGATGTGCTCTTAATCTGTCAACAGCTTAAAATTTCCATTTATGTCCTTATAAAGCAAAAGATCACACACACACACACACACACACACACACACACACACACGTCCAACCTGGTATTACTGTGGGTTATTTTAAAAAGATAGTGAGAGGAGGGGAGCTTCGCTGTGCATTCTGCCTGTGACCATAAACTGCTGAAGCAGATGGCAACTGATTGTGGCTTTAATTCAGATCTTTGTTTGGGGAAAATGATCCTTATTATGCTATAGCAGTGTGTGTGGAGCAGGACAGGATTTATAGCTATGAATACATAAATAATAACAGGCTTATGGCATAGCCTTGCAAGAAAAACATCAATATGTAAAAGTAAAATAAAATCTTAAATCAGTTTAAAAGCCTTACTTTGAAAAAAAAAAAAAAGGTTTCTGCCTTAATACTTACACTGGACAGGCATGTGATCGACCTGCATAAAGATAAATAAGAAAGGAAGGAAGGAAGGAAGGACGGAAGGAAGGAAGGAAGGAAGGAAGGAAGGAAGGAAGGAAGGAAGGAAGGAAGGCTTCTTATTGAGACTGAAATGCCGAAAAGCACGTTCAAAGTGACATCCAGAGAAAAGGCTGATTTGAGTCGCGTTAACAGAACACGAGCCGATTTGAGATAGAAATAAAATATTTTCTCTCCGACGCGGAGCCGATCCACACGAACGACTGGATTTCTTCAACATCATACGTTTGATTACGTTTATAGAGTTCACTGAAAATACTTACGCAAGACTGCAATGAAGCTCTGACTGTCCAGGAGGATCCAGAGTCCAAAGCCCATAATCAGGGCTCCAAAGATCTGCAGAGAGAGAGAGAGAGAGAGAGAGAGAGAGAGAGAGAGAGAGAAATAAATCACAAACTGGAGAGAAAGGGGGAAAAGCAGGGCCTCATGTCTCACAGGCCTAAATTTACAAGCCAGTCGCTCCAAATCACTTGGATGGGATGAAATGAGGAAAAAAAAGAGTGTGTGTGTGTGTGTGTGTGTGTGTATATACTCTGCCAGAGTTTACTGGAGACACGAATAAGTTAAGTTCTAACCCTAGGTTTTTCCAGGAGCTCTCTCTCTCCCCTGTAGTACAACACTAAACATCTGGGATTGATCTGGCCATGTCTCTGCGTGGCAGCAGCAGCAGAAGGAGGAGGAGGAGGAGGAGGAGGTTGCAGCGGATGTGGCCTCTTCTCGAGAACACCAAAACGTGCCCTCAGCACACACCATCAATCTTGGTATTCAGTTCACAGTTCAGCTCAGCACCAGATCCTGCACTCACCACTTCCTGTTTCAGGTTGGAAGAGCTCCGCTGTATCCTGTGCCAGACTGGTAGATTAGTTGTTGATTATTTTCCCCCAATGCCCCATCTCAATGTGTTGGATTCCTTTTACGCCACAGCAATTTGCCAACAATTCAGATTTTTTCTTTCACTACTTCCTGTTTTCACTTGCACTATAACAGCTACAAACAAACAGTCGCTCTTTCACCAGGCTTGTTTAAAAAAAAAAAAACTTTATAATGTTTATTATTAGCTTTAGCTTACGTCGAACATCGGGCGTATAAACGAGCCGTTACTATAGAAACAAAAATGCGTTAGAGCGAGCGCTTTCATGTTTATAGACCTGTGATTTGCAGCTGAACGACTGTCAGAGCTGCTGCTCGGAAAATTTAATTAACCCACACCACAACTATATTCACAACTATTCAGTAAAGGATCTGGGCCAATATTCAGAGTCTGTATTATTCCGGTCCCGATCCAGTGTTTCAGGAGGGACTCTGCTCTGAAATTGTGTATCAGATCCCAGCTGCTAAAAATAAAACGTCTGCTCCTGAAATAACCGGGGCTGCACCTCGTATTGAAGTAATGAAGACTGTAATCCGTCACTTCTCCGCCGTTTCGCTCTTTCATTCACAGTACGACTTCAAGCCCAAACAGCGTGGGGCTTTTATCGTCTTCCTGCGGCACCGCTTTGATCCGAACACATGTGCGAGGGATAATGCTACAGCTCCTGCAGAATTTGTTTGGACCTGATGATGGAGGCCTGTGATTTAGAGGGCGGACGCTTGGGTAAGAGGTTTCATTTACTCAGGGTGGGGGCAGACGCAGGGACCCGCAGAGAACCGGGAGGTTATCATCGCCGTAATTAGAGGAATGGAGAGAGAGAGAGAGAGAGAGAGAGAGAGACAGACACAGATGAGGCTGATAAAGAGAAGAGAACTCGTAAAACTATCAATCTTGACTAACGTCGTCTTCTCAAAAAAAGTGGTTCCTAAAAATACAGCAGTTATACCAACTCAAGAACCATCCCCCTCCCCCTGCACGCCAAAAAATAAATACATTTTCATTCTGCAAAACATATGACTGGGATGGATGACAGAGAAAAAAAAAAAATCCACCTGGAAAGATTTGCATATTAATTTGCATAATTAACAGCAGCCAAGATTTATTTCATAATTCAACTCGGAGTTGTCATTTTGGTGAACGGGTTCCAACATTATCCACAGTGCAGTCTGATGACCTGCTGACGGTGGTGCAGTGCGATTTCACCTTCGCCTTATTCATCTTTACTTAACCAGTTCAATGCGGCGGCGCTTTAGTGTTTTATTCCGTCCAGCTCTCTTACCCCCGATCCGTTCGCTCTGTTCAAAGAGATCGGTGCGAGAAGCTGCTGCGAACGTCGTCGCGCTCATCATCTCGTGAATCGCTATCTAGCCGAGTTGATCGAGTCTCCGTTGACGACGAGCAGCGGTGCATTCTGGGACTTCGAGTCCAGTTCTTCAGGACATGTCCACAAGCACTGGCGACCGGTGGCTTTCTCTGCCTACGCAGACGGTCTGCACCGGCTACTCGATCGCCGCTGCCCGTAATTTGCTTCTAGCACCACCAGAAGCGGCACCGTATTTGTTGATAGATTCTCGCGCTCTGATAGGCTAAGCCAGACCACGTCGTATTGTATGTAGTTATGTTACAGAGCCAGGCAGCGTATTACAGAGGGTAACCGAGAAAGCCAAGCGCACGCGCGCACACATCTGGAGGGAAATTGCATACATATTTTGCAAATATTTTACAGGGAAATGGCGAGTAATTTATTAGCTGAGTGCACATCAGAAGGCATGCAAATTTCAAAATTTTCTGGGGGCGGGCATATCCCCAGACCTCCCTAGCATTAGCACGCTTTTTGGCACGCCACAGCAGCTTCACCGCCACAAATTCCAAAGCCATCTACTTTTTTTTAAAAAGCCAGCTACTTCAGATTTTCTGGAGACCCAGCACGACTTCTCCGCTGGATTTCTCATTAATCCGACACTGAACGCTGCTTGAAATTGAAACGCGACTGGGGTTTTTTTTTGTTCCTATTAAAC
>JAODVO010000017.1:25071114-25081840 GCA_025400055.1 Notarius lentiginosus
AGTGCAGTTTTATGCGGAAATGAGCTGTAGGTTTTACTGAGCATCTTACAGAACCAGCCACAGTTCTTCTGGACACTCTGACTGTCACACTCGCTTCTTCATTTTGCACCAAAACCCAGCAGCCTTCATTATGTTTTCTTTTTTAATCTGAAAGCTGGTCTGTTATGTAATATGCTGCTCAGATACAAACTTTTTTTCTGTAATGTTTAATTTTGTGCTGCAAAACGAACGCTTTGATTCTGAAATGTTTTTGTACTGACTCGAAGTCATTAAATAGAAATCTATAACAAAGTTTGTATGAAAAAAATAGGGTGCCTAAGACTTTTGCACAGTACGGTATAGACAATGTACAATGTAGACAATGTTGAAATGTATAGTTAATGATAGTAGTCTTTGTTAGACTTTGAACAGGTCTGTGTGGATGTAAAGTAGGAGACCAGTTTCAGGTTAAAATGTCATGTCAGTTGAAAACTGGTAATTGCAACCAATTAATCCAGTCAAATCAAAATTACTCACATCCTGATTTGCAAAGATCCCAAATAAAGAGTACAGCGATCTGCAAAACTGCCTTTTTATTTCACTCATTTGAAAGGTGAAATACTTCGTATGGCGTGTTCATAATTCTTAGGTTTATACACGCAGGCCATTACTAAATCTAGAGTAGAGCAAGTCTAAATCAACTAGTATTACAATAATATAAATATAATTTTATATAGATATCAAAAGTATATTTTGTATATTGTGGTGATAGCCATCTTCTCTGACAAATGGAACCAAAACTAGTGACGGACGTTATAGTATAGACTGTGCATATTATATTGAGTAACATTTAGATATATTTTTGTTAGAATACAAAATGTTTGGAAATTGTATTAGGAAAACATTAACATGTGCAAAGAGTGACAAAGCTTGAGAACCGTGGCAATGAGTTCTCATTAGCCTTGTGGTCTTTGAAACATGCCCAGACATCAGCTGTCTCATAGGGAGGTGAAAGGCTCTCATTACCATCATTGAAACAATGGTGAAATTCATTGTCATGCATTTTTGCCTAATTGACTATTTCGGTGTGGGGTCCCTTGGATGGGTTCAACCTTTACCCTACCACAGGGGTCGGGATGGGGACTAAGTGGGCATGCAGCTGCACCCAGCAAGAACCTTCCGGAGGTTCTTTGATGGAAAAGGGCTGTTTGGAGCTTAGAGACCACAATGGCTGCCATTATGGATCCTTCCCTCCTGAAGGTGATTTTGTATTCGGATTGAAAATAGCCAGAGTGAGAGAGATGTATAGAGGATGTTTGTTAAATTTTCCAATAGTATGGTGTGCTTGGTGTGTTTTTTTGTGGCATGGCAATGAAGGGTGAAGGGGGGGGGGAGGGGGCTGGAACCTGCCGGCACATGAAGGGGCTATGGTTATTTGCATAATAAACTGTTGACACAAACTCCCTCTAATGAAGGCACCATTCAAGTTGCCAAACTCTCTACAATGAATTTCCTGGGAATAAACATGCTCTTGTATTGCAAAGTTTAACATGTTGGGTATATTGGCTGCCTTTGAAATGCGATGAAGAAGCATGTTAGAAGTTGTTTGCACTTTTTTCCCTACAGGCAAGATATGTCAAGTTTCAAGTTTATTTGTATAGCGCTTATGCGATTGGTTATCGACTTTGGCCTAATACTTTTATACTATGTTTATCAGTTGATACTGAGAAATGTCAAAATAACACCGTAATTAATTGCTTTGAATGATCATGGAAGGCTTGAAGGATTAATTAGTTTGATTGATGATTGTATAGAATCTGTCATCTTTGATGGGAATTAAAAAAAATGGGCATCAAAAACATTGCCCTGTCAGTACAATTCCTGGATACCGCAGTACGTATAAAAACCTAATTATCTGTTCAGAGATTCCTCGTCTTGTCTCTGTGGGGCCTCAAGATGCCAGTTAGGGAGGGGCTTTTTGGCTTGAAAAGAGCATTTTTCCATACTTAAAAATGAACAAAATAGATTTGTTCCATTTTTTTAAATAGAAAAATTTGGCCTCAGAACCATAGAACTGATGGTCTGTAAAAAAAAAAAGTGATAGATGATATATATAGTGGGTTCCCTATGCCATATCTTGATTTTAGGGTACCCCACGCCCCATTTGCCATCTTATATTCAGTCATTCAAAAGGAGGCCCTCGGGCTTTAATCCTCTATGTTGGTGCACAAAATATCTTTTCATCTATGTGTTGAAAACCAAACTTTTGGTTGCCTTTTGCTATGTTCAAACTAATCATCCTTTCCAGTAATGACATACATATTCCCAAATGCATGCTTCTCCAAACTCCTATTCCACCCCAATGCGCTCCTCTTGCTCCCTGTAAGGTAGCTTTTGTACATAATTGTTGCCGTGGGATTAAACAGGAAGAAACATAAAAACAACCCCCAACTCTTAATCCTGGTTCTTGTACACTGTTAATGTGGTAACAAAGTTAAATTTGTTCCGGGATAATCTTCAGACGGATAAATGTTTAATCTTTATTTCACCAGGGAAGACAGTTTGGGTTCTGATATTCTCTCAAAGGCTCTGCAGGACATGCTGTTCAGATCATATTTCTCATGTTGCCATTTCTTTCTTTCCTGACCAATTATGCAGAAGGACAGGATTACCCAACATTTGTGTGAGAATGAGTGCCAACAAAAACATTTCACAGTAGGTTAACCATCCTTTGTTTTGCTGTCAGATCGGAAAAAGAGTCAACGTAGTAAGGAAGTAAAGACTTCCTTGGTGCTATTTTAGTTAACATGGGAGTAATTATTACAGGGAGAAAGAAAATGTAGTACAAAGGTTAATAAGTACAGAAAATACTCAGTCTGGCTGGAGATAAATTTTGGACAGTAACCTACTTGATGGTATGAACTGGACCCAGAGGGCCATGTGGTGAATGGTGGAGCTGCCAATATTCTTGGATCCATCACTGACATGCCTCACTTAAACCCTTCTGGATAAACTCACTGTGCTCTTTGAGTGACATTTTCCAGCCTCTCTTAACATCAGTTTGAACCTAAGGCCTAAAATTAGTTTTACATCTGTCTCATCCTGAGTACATCACTAGCGCTAATATATACGTGACCCCTTTTCACTGTGCTATAAACCCCCCCAAAAACAAACAAACAAACAAACAAAAACCCCACCCCTGGCTTTTAAAAATCAGTTCTTATCAAAAATAGAATTAAGGATGAACTTGAGTTATTCAGTCCTGGAATGTCCAGGGTAAAGTATATTGTAAAGGAGAGTCATTGAAGGAACTTACCCTTCACAATGGCAATGGAAATGGCCCACTTTGTTCAGTCTGTGAACTGTGCAGCTTACTGCTTATTGCTATATCCAGATGGTCATGGTGAGGGAACAAACAGTTCCCCCTGCTGTAGGATCTCTCAATAGACCGTCTAGACCAGCCAGTCCAGACAGATACAGCCTCCCATCAAATTAGCGTTTGTCAGATTTATGATAATGGTTTGCAACTGCCTACCCATTGGTGACATCAAGATTTACAGCTGCACCCTCCTCTTGCACTATTTGGGGGTCTGATCACCTCCCCACACCCTTCAGTAGCCCTGGGGGCTACAGCCAAACGAAACGACCCTGGAGAAAAACAACTTTCTGGGTAGACAGAGCGAACCAAGCTAGGTCATACATAGAGTTTGATAATCCTCCATGACGAGGCTGTAATTTGTGGAACATGGGCTGTGTCTGGTACTGCTCCTGTTTTTGGGGAAAAGGGTGAGGAAGCTATGATGAGGTGCTCGAGGGGGAGTTGTAGACGCCTGTGTATGTGGATTACTGGGGCTCTTTCATGTGGCTAGTCGGTGGTAACCTGATCTAGGCATGGGGACTCGGTGGGAATCACCTTTTGACTGATATTCCAGTCCATTCTTAGTCCAAATGTTTTTCCAAGGCTGCTCTTAAGCTCTGATCTTACCTCTGACAGATGAGCAGCCATTACTATGATTTTAGGAAAAAGGTCACAGCCAATTTTGGTTGTTGGGGAGGTTATTATAATAAATAATAATGACTCACAGCCTTCCTAGATTTGGACATTTTGTTGATTTTTCATATCAAATCTGAACCATTATCTGACACTATTTTATAGCATTACTCTTTAGGGAGTATCCTATATGGATATAGGGAGTACTCTATGCTCAGCTATAGAAATCATGGCTATTTCTTCGAAAGGCAGCACAATTAAGCAGGTCTGAGGGGACTGACAGAGTGATAGTGAGTACTTTATTATGTTTTGGAAGAAGACTGGTGCATGTTCTCTGTGTATCCATATGGGCTTCCTCTGGGTTCTCTGGTTTTCTGAGGTTTAATTCTCATAGGTATGAATTAATATGTGAATGTTGGTGTATGGTACCCTGGGATGGACTGACATCCCATCCAATGTTTGGATTAAATACAAAATCTTGCTTTTAACCTATAAAGTTCTTCATGGTCTCGCCCCGTGAGCTAATTCAAATTTGTACTGTCCCTCCTGCTCCCTCAGATCTTCTGTCTGTGGACTTTTGACTGTCCCATGTTTTAATGTGCCATTTATGGGTGGCAGATCATTCAGTGTTGCTGCTCCTAAACTTTGAACTCATTACCACAATTGCTCGTGACTGTTCCACTCTCTATTCCTTCAAAGCTAACTTGAAAACTTTTCTCTTTATGTCACACTACTCTTCCTAGTGTGGCTTTTTTGTGTGTGTGTAACTCCTGTGTAAAGCATCGTTGGGTTTATGAAATGCGCTATATAAATTGAACTTATTATTATTATTATTATTATTATTATTATTATTATTATTATTATTATTATTAATGTGTACACCTTGTGCATAGTGTTCCCATTATAGACACCCTGACTAGGATAAAATGGTTCTTACATTCAAGTTACCAAGATCGAATCAATTTTAAAAACACCGTCTGGGGCAAATTCTTCTGCCTTGATCAGATAATTTTTGAGAAAGATTTTTAAAAAAAGGGTGTGTTGTGTTATTGAGTGATTAAAACATTTGGGTGGTGCAGCATATTCAAGTCCAATCTTGACCACAATGTGTTTTGGTGTACCTCTGAAGTCATATTGTTCATAGTTGTTTAATTTGTAAGTGAATACATGCCAACCAGATCTATTTCACAGATAAAGGGGCAAACCTTTGAATGTCAGAATTTCCGTTTTACACAATCTCACATTGCTATCATTCTTTTAATAGTTTGTCTCAGTCCAGACATAACTTGCATAAATTCTGGCTTTCATGTTGCTGGTGTTTCGGTTCTTTGTGAAGTAGTGATATTGTCAATTATTGTGATTTGAGGGACAGTTGTTTTCAAGTTTTCTTGATATTGTGCTCTTTTTTTTAAATCAGGAACTTCAGTAGATCATCTAGGTTGATTTGGCTGTTCCTCCTGAATAACCAAACTTTATTTTTTCTCTTTGAATTTAATCACCAGTGCAAATTGTAGACTTTGCCATTTATTTTCGCACAATGCTGCAGTGTCCTATTGTCCTAAAACATCTTATTGTCCTAAAACATCTACCAATTTTGATCAAATCCAAGGCTGATTTCATCATTTTAGTCATACCTGGATAAGTCATTTCTGTGATTTTACAAACAAAGTTTTCCTTTTCCATTGGAAAGCATTTTGCCACCGGTTAGCATTAGGGTTAACCCTATAGGGTTTGGGTTAGGGTTAACCCTAACCCTAACCTGGCTACACACCATGATTTTTGACATCTACACCAATTTTCTTTGTAGACATCTACACCAAATTAAAAAAAATCTAGAAATGATAAATCAGGAAATAACGTATGTAAGCAAATAGTATATTCACATGCCTTTATAGTGTTTAGAAGAAAAAAAAAGATCCCAAAAGCTCATGTAATGGGTTACTTTAATAGATACAGTTAATGCAGTTAGAAATGACAGACACACTTCAGATTTTATTAAAGTACAGAACAATATGTTTCATAGAAAGCGTGGTATTCTATAAATAAATGTCTGATTCTCTCAACAAGTACAATGTAAACACCATGTAATGGGTTTGTTGGGGAAAACAGTATGCTAGTAACTTCCTTGTCCTAAGTTAATTTATAGCCATGTGGATGTAAGAGGTTTATCTTAATGCAAATATTTTATTATCCTGAAAAACAAATACTGTCCATTTCGAGCTAAAGTGTCAAGTTGCATTTTTACGTCCTGTAAAAACAAAACAAAACAAAACAAAAAACACCCCTCTTTCCATATTTGCAGTTAAAATATACATTTTGAAAAATTTTTAAAGGCTTTGGTAGAGCTCCCTTCTTGATGCATCTATCACCGTGGAAATATTTTGGATTTTTTATTGATTGTCTTGTCTGTTTTTACGAGATAAAGTTTCTAGTCCTGAGTTGAGCTTGATATTTTGAAAGATAGCTAGGGGGTGCTGTAGCCTAACATAGTGACACGTACCGTTGCTGTGGCTGTCTGGACCTACAGCACGGCCTCACACATGGGTCACAAGCCTGAAAACAGACGCAGGGAATTGGCTGTGGTACAGGGATTCCCGCTGAGACAATGGCAAGCATGACTGTAAATTCACAACACCTGACAAGGATCAAGATTTTGTAATCCTTTAACAACACTTTTAAATTGGATACTTCTTAAATGCTTATATGTTTAGAGGATACCCAGAAAACATCTGCACTGGACGTTGACACAATGTGAGAAAGGGAATGTCTGATGGCTCTGTGTGTGAAAATTTTTTTAAAATAAAAGCCTTTCTTACAAATATCAGAAGACTTGAGTGGATTCTGCCTGTGTAGGGTTTGCACAACAGGCATGACAGTTGAGTAACCAGTCTCTGGTTGGTATGGCGACAACAAAGGAAACAACAGTCTCGCCAGCATTTATTTTTCATCCTCTCTAAATGTGGCATGCCACCTCCCTGGCACAAACCCCACCATACCAGGCCGTATCTAGCTGCATCTGCCCCCTGTAAGGCTGTCAGTCCTCTGTCTAAGCCACGAACATCAACATGAAGGACGGGGAAAAGATGAATGAAGGTCTCCCCATCACCACCACCACCACCACCACCACCACCACGACCACCACCACCCCCCCTTTCTCGACTCAGACGGCAGCAGCAGCTTCTCACTATGGATTGCTGTGCGGTCGGGGGCTGTGTTATGACTGGTGTGTGTTACACACGTATCAGTTAGCACTACTGCCGCCCTGCTCCATCTGGACACCCATATAAAGGACTGTCATTTCAAAGGTCACCAGAGAGCCATGCAGACAAGTGTTGCTAGCGGTCGTCTGGGCAGGGAAGGGTCACGGCTGGAACGAGTGTGCTCACTGAGGGAATGCCAGGTCTATGCTGGCTCGCCTGGGTCCTCCCTGCTGTCTGTGTTGCTGTGTCTGCGACTATTCTCTGCTCCCCTCCCCCTTGCCTCCCTTCTTCAATCCCGTCGGCTTCTCCTTTAATCGTCCAGAAAAACAACCAAAAACAAAAACTGCCTTGGAAAGGCACTCTTATAATGATTATTGCATAGAAATAGATGATGTGCATTGGAGATTTGTTTGGGTATTGATCCTGTGTTTGTATTTATGCCCATTCTTCTGCACTGTAGCACGCTATAGCAGCAAGTCGTCTCATTGTACACTTTTCCAGACACATTAAATCTACTCCTAGTCAAATATCTATTGGCAGTTTTGTCTAATTAGTTTAATTAATGTTTGTAAAAGCTCAGCCAGTGCATTACGTCATAGACAAATAGATTTCCTTGAAGTGGAATAAATTAAATACAACCGACACATTTGGTTTAAAAAAAAAAAAACCTGAAGGAGAACCCCTTTAGGAAGTGAAAACCCGCTGATCAGCAGAAGGAACTTGAAAGACCCCCCTTCGTCCTGGAATTACATATTACATTCTTACCGTTATTCCAGAAAAAGGACAATTTAACATCAGTAACTATAATTGTTGAACTATCTTCCACAAAAAAAGATTTTTCCACATAATGGTAGCATTTATGGTGGGGAATTTCCTTTAGCTGGTTAAAGAGCCTTTATTCAAAAGATTCTTGAGGGAACAACAACAGCAACAAAAAAACACAACTCTTTGGAACAAGATCTCACTCTAAAGAATCTCGAGCATATTTATTTTGAAGAGTGGAGTTGAGCAAATTAAAAGCAATTTGATCAAAGACTTAGGACGTGTCATACAATTTCATACACATCCATTTGCAATATTAACTATAAACAATTATTACATGCTCGTAACTGTATGATCAAATACAAATCTGCTTTGTATTTAAGAGCATCCTTTATTTTGGTGTAAATATTTGCGACAATCATACTGTACGTACTCATTTTTTAAGAATAGTTTGTATAGAATATACATACTTTTGCATTAATTTCCATTAAAATAAATAAAGAAATACATTTGCAAAAATTTACCATTCTTTGTTGCAAGACGTGTACGTACTTTAGCTGAACTGAGCTAACAGTTTTCCCCGACTAGTAAAGTGTCATTATACCATAACCTATGAAGTATAATAAGCTTGTTTTATTACATTGCTGTTTCTATAGTAACAGTTATTAGCTCATCTGGCCCACAGGTGATGAACTTATGCCATCATGTGTTGTTTGTCGTCCATCTGGCGTCGTCCACATTTCACAAAATCTGCTTCTTCTCTCTCAATTCTCCACCGATTTTTATTCTTTTTGGCAGGAAGGTTGGTCTGCCTGGGCTGCATATAGCTTCTATCCAAATTTTCAGAATTGCAATTAATAATGAAGATATGGAGTAATTAAGCCCTGACGAGCAGTTTCCACACAAATCGCTTCTTCTCCCTCAATTCTTCACCAATTTTGATTATTTCTGGCATGAAGGTAGGGGTACCTAGGGTGCATATAACTTCCACCCAGATTTGCTTCATTACAATTATGAATGAAGTTAAGGACTAATTAAGCCTTAATGAGCAGTTCAACAAAAATTGCTTCTTCTCGGTCAATTCCTCACCGTTTTGGATTCTTTCTGGCAAACAGGTAGGTATTCCTAAGGAGTGTGTATGTGTGTGTATAGCTTGCAACATTTATTGAGCATGGTGGCCCACTTTAGATCGTTCCTTCTGGACTAGATGGGGCCAGAGTGAGCTACGCCGTCACTGACGGTCTCGTTATTCTACTTTATCAATTTTCATAGTAAAGAATATCAAATGTTTTTTTTTCTTAACATTTTTGAACTTCTAGAATTGAAAGAGGTCTTGGGAAAGACATCAGTTCAACACACGATTATGAAAAACAAAGTGCTAAATGGAATGCCGTGTGAGGCACAGGAGAAGGTAAATAATCTCTCCTAATACCTTTAGTATAGTAAGTTCTAGTGTATTAAGCCTTAACATAGTGAGTGTGAACATAAAAATGGACATATTTGTAATTAACAGGTACTTCAGTGTGCACTTGTTACATATGATCTGATGGAGAGTCTTGTCATCCGAATCGAGGAAATCCTAGAGGAGAGAGTGTAACGTGATCCATACCACCTTTTCTTTTTTCCCTTGCCAAGTTGATTTATAATCTGAATCCTAAATTTGATCAGTGTTTCCTGTATGCCCTAAGCATGATAAATTAAATTAAACTTGCTAATAAAAGAAGAAAACTTTAATCAAGGACTGCTAAGAAGAATAACTTGTTTAATTGCACCAAGGAAAACATGTCATATGATACATATTACAGAGTGCTGTGAGTGTGTTATTAATAGAAGGTCTTTGTAGATGTTGTAATATAAACTAGTCTGGAGGCAGCAGTTATTCTTGAATACAACTGTTGGGTAAATTCTTAAAAAGTGGGATAGCAAATAAAAGCAATTAGCTGTTGTGTGTGTTGATGTAGAAGTGTCGCTGCTGTTTGTGCTCCAATAAAGTTGATAAATTAAATGACCTTAAAAACCTCCACTTTCTATAACAAAGTTTCAAGGCTGCGTACGATGATGTGAGCTTGAGCTAAATGCATCCGCTCCCGTACACTATCCACGTGTGGTTTACTGGTGGCCTGCAATATACATCTGCACTGTGATCTCTGATAACATTATAATAAATGAGCATGATTACATGACAAATACACCTATAGTTGCAAGAAATGCCTTTTTAAAAAAAAAAGATTTTTGCATTAATTAGTCATAAAATATGATCATTAAAACAAAAACAATGTGGCTAAACAAATAACACAAAAATAGCTGCATGTTTCATGTTGTTATTGAACACACATCTTGAAAATGGTTAGAGAAACAGCTTTGGGACCGGAAGGTTGCTGGTTTGATTCCCTGGCCCAACAGGACTAGCTGAAGTGCCCTAGAGCAAAGTGCCTAACCCCAACTGCTCTGGCAAGTGTAGTGGCTTACCTTGTGTCTGATTAGCCAAAGGAAAACTGATAATGTGATTATCAGTTTGGGCAGGTAACCCGTCCATTTAAAAAAAACAACAACACCACACTAATCACTCATGGTGGAGTGATCAAATATTTCCTGTAACTGCTGATCAAGCTTGCACTGCAGTAAAGAGGGATACTTACACCATTCCTTCCTGCAGAGCTGTTTCAATTCATCTCTATATCTCTGGGATTTATGCGTAATAAACAGCCATATTAATATGAGTGTGAATGGTTGTCTGTGTCTATGTGTCAGCCCTGTGATGACCTGCCGACTTGTCCAGGGTGTACCCCGCCTT